>SNQJ01S0047020.1:40463-51280 GCA_010110895.2 Picea sitchensis | reverse complement strand
TCTATACTCTTGCATGCGTCTTTATATGATTGTTAAACCTTCATTATGCAACATGCACATGTAATAACCGACATGCAACCACAATAACCAACATGAAAATGCAATAACCGAAGAACATCTCAATCACACAGCTAAAACGCATCCAGAAACCCCCAGTGTATCAGATCTGCACGCCAGAGCAGTAGAACAGTAGCAAATATCTTGATTAGCCGGATCAGGGATATTTCATCTCCCGGCTATGGTCCTCTACGCATAGATCCAATGAACAAAATTTATTCTCTCCCTATGCCTGAACTCCGAACTCATAGATACAATGGTCGAGGTGGGTCCCGAAGGAATCCATAGATCAACGATCCACGTTACTTCGCGACTTTGGGTTTCGAAGGTTTTGGTCGCACCAACCCATAATCTTCCCGATATGCGAACTCCAAACTCATGGATCCAAGAAGCTAGAGGGGTTAATTCCTGCGTTCTTTTCCATAGCCAACGGCCATGACAGCCCTTGGCTCCTTTCGAACAGGTCTTGTTCGTCCGTCCTTCGGACAAGGAAAATTTTTCCCTTTCCGTATTTGCATATCACTATTTTCCTGAGTTCTCACCCCAAACGGGTTAGGGACTTGGGTCTGTAAATTCACATGGCAAGGGGCTCAAGGGGAAGTATTCTCTTTAGACGTATGGTTTCAGGTCTACATGATATCTCCTATCTCTACCATTTTACGACTTACGCCCGGGAAACCTCCAGAGTGAAGTTGGGCATACAATTTATCAGTGGAAGTGTGAGTTCCCAAGGACATGGAAGCATATGCATAATATATCCATTTAATGTAGAGATGTCCATACATGCATACATATATATATGTGTAATAACCAAGAAATCATTCATCATTCCAGATCAACAATTAAAGGTGAGAGAAGACTTATCAGAATCGGACAAGGTGAAGCAACTACTGGAAGGGGTGCCCATTTCCACCCAACCATAGGCTTAGTCATTCCAAACGAATTTACCACTAGCCACCCTCGAGCTAGACTAGGATGCTCTGCAACACATCCTTTTCTTCTTGCTCATCCACAGTAGGGACAGAGATTACTCCCCTCTTCCCGCAGGATCCTGGCAATGGTTTACATGATACCAAGTAGGAGGACTAGCCTCATTTATCAACTTGTATCATAAACTTCTCTGCCATTTTCTATGTCCAGAACACTTAGTTTTTCCATTCTTCCTTGAATCCTCGAGATTCACTTCCTGTCTCTGCACTCTTCGCAGACGTGTTCCTCTCCCCCCCCTCACCACACCTTCCCTTCTCACCTCTTTTAGTAGGGTCGCATGTGGCCTGAATTCCCAGTCAGCGGTCAAGTATGGAAGCCTCACGGATAAGTGCTTACACACCCCATCCCTCATTAACTCCCGAGGAGGTCTTCCCACCCACCAGCCTGATTGTAATTCATTTATGGGTCAGAGGACGGTTCTGGTCTTGAGAAATTAAATCCAGTAAACACTGGTTTGGTGAAGATTAACACAACCATTCCTAGTCCCCTTCACCCTCTCTTTGTATAACACTCATGGTCTTTATAAGTACACCATCCTTCCATTATTCATGCAACACTTGTCAATTTTTTTAGTAAATAATTAGGTTCACATTCGTTTACCTTTCAAACAAAGGTCCATCGAATGAATATTCACACATATAAAGTTTTCCATAGTCTTTTGGCCATTTATAGTTATATTTACAAACTGGGGGAAACAGGGCGTCACAGGGAGCCATTAACTGATATGCTTTCAAGAGCGAGTAAAAGTTCAAGAAAAATAATAAGTGAGATTTCAGTTCTACAAACCCATCGTAATAGAATCACGGTAAAGGTGGCATAAATCCCAGAGAAAAGGACAAAGCAAGGATGGCTAGCCCCAGGACAACCAATCCAATCCAAAAGAAAAGAAGGTAACATGAAGTTAAATAAGGACACTAGAAAGTGGTGTGAGTTCCACAAAATCCCTTGGCACAACACTGATGAATGTCGCTCCAAACAATCATTGTTGGATGAGATGAAATCCTTAAAGTCAAATGCCAACTTAAACTCTGATTCAGAACTAGATAAGGGAAAATGGATCAATGACACAAAACCTAGTGTCACCATTGCTACTACAAAAGTCTATCCAGATGAACTATAGGAGCTTGAAGAAGGGGAGTGCCTCACAGATGTGGGTAAAGGGGACCCCCCTCCATTTCATTGTTGACAACGGTAGCCAAAAGAACTTGATCTCAACAAAGGTCATCAAGAATTTGAACCTAAACAATGATGTTGCATCCTTGGCCATACACCATCGGTTGGCTCAGCCAGGGATGATACATCTACGTCAGCTAGTAATGTCGCTTGTACTACAACATCAAAACCTTCAAAGACGAGGAATTGTTTGATGTTTCCCCCTTTGAAGTTTGTGATGTTTTTTTAAGACAACCATATATGTGGAAGAAACATGTTATCTATGAATCTAGTCCCCGTAGTTTCATTATTAATTTGGGAGGTCAACTCCACAGGGTAATAAAGGTATTCCCAACTACTACGGTCTCTTTGATCTCCATGAAGCAATGTGAAAAGGTGGTCTCTCAGACTGGGAGATTTTTCCTTTTTATGGTCTAGTCGGAAGGTGAACGAAAGGTCACTACAACCACCAAAATATTTACATGAGGTATATTTACACAACAACAATAGGTGGACAAGATAATATAAGAGAACAAAGACATATTTTCCTCATCTGTTGAGGTGCCTTTGCACTGTCATGTAAAGCACTCAATTGATTTGACACCTAGTTCTCCTCTACCTAAAGACCCTGTATACAAACATTTTGTTATGGAGAATGAATAAATCAACTGCTAGATCCAAGAACTAATTATGAATGGCCACATTAGACCAACCTCCTTACCTTGTGGGAGCCCAATTGTTCTGGTACAAAAGAAGGATGGGACATGGAGACTTTGTATTGATTATAGAGCCTTAAAGAAGATCACAATCAAGAACTGGTACGTAATCCCCCAAATTTATGATCTTCTCATTCATCTCAAGGGAGCCAAATTTTTCAATAAGATTGAACTGAAATTATGCTACTACTAGGTGTTGATTGAGAAAACTAATGTATGGAATACATCTTTCAAGTTTAAATAAGGTCTCTTCAAGTGTCTGTTCATGCCTTTTGACTTGACTAATGCCCCGACCACATTCATGTGGATGATGGATGATATATTTTTTCCATTCATAAACTCCTTTGTGGTCATATATCTATATGACATCCTCATATTTATAAAAACCTAGGAGGAACATTTAAAGAACATTAAACAAGTCTTGGGCACCTTGCGACAACAAAAGTTATATGCCAATTTGGAGAAGTGTTCATTAGACATGTAGAGAATCCAATATTTGGGATACATTGTGGATTAGAAGGGTGTGCATGTGGATCTAGATAAGATCCAAGTCATTCAAAATTGGTCAAATCGAAGACACTGACCAAGATTCATAGCTTCTTGGGCCCTGCTAACTTCTACCATAGGTTTGTGTTGGGGTTCTCTCATATCACTTGGGCCCTAACCCAAGTGACCAAAGGTGGATTAAAGGAAAAGTTTGTTTGGGTTGTGTTAGTACTATAAGTCTCACCTAGAATGCTATAGGTGTGAGCCTAATACCCATCAGAAAACTTGTAGGTTTGTAAAAAGATAAGAGTCTAGTTCAATATGTAGTGAATGGGTGAGAAACTCAGTTTAAAATATCAACAAAACCTCCACAAAATATACATCAGCAAGCAAGGCTTGAATAGTCTCAGACCAATATTTAGAATATAAATTGAAAGATGGAAGGCTTAGTATAAAATGTAAAATACATCCATTAGGTTACATCAGGTAATTCTGAAACACATACACTAGAAATCTCATCAAGTAGGAACCTCCTAATCAACAAGAGAGTACTTTGATAACACTTGCACCAATTAACAAACAATAAATCATTCACCACATTAAGGAAAAAAGTACTAGGATGAATCCTTCATCAATAGCTAGCATCAAAGTAAGATTGAAAGACATATATGACAGTAGGAGAAGAAAATGATCATTAACTATTCAATATTGTTAAGTCCGGTTACATACAATATGGAAACTTTTACAGTTGAAAGTAAAGAAATGAGTCTCACAATAGTCACTCTCCTCTTCTCCAAGAGTTACTCTCATCAAATATTCAAATACATAAAAAATATCTCTAGGAGTTCGCAACTTGCTCCATCCATTGGATTCTGTGCCTTGGAGATATGTGGCAATAGACAGACAGACAAAAATCCAACAAACTACTAAATTTTAAGAAGTTGTTGGCAGTATTAAATACAACTGCAACCAACTCAATACCTTTCCAACGAGCTATCGTGCACCCCAAACGAATATCGTATGCCAAAGTTACACCCCCAGGAAATTGATACACCAAACTAGCCAAAACGGGGTCCACAAACCTGTTGGCTTTTCATCTTCTGGGGTTAGATTTTTTTATTTTCTTTATGTTAAAAAGGCCTTTGGAGCCTCATTGTAATTATCATCTTCTTGTGAATGATCATAGTCATCACATATCTTCTTAGAGATAAATTGCCACCATTCCACCAAGTTTTTCACTCTGTATTTCTGCAGTTTTGTACATTTCGCTCATTAATAGAAATTGTGTAGTACTGTATCTTTGTGTTTATGGTTATATATATGATATATATCTATTATATTATTGATATATCTCTATACATCTCTTTATTATATCTTCACTCTCATTTTGTGCCAAAAATAATCCGGATCAGTGGTATCAGAGCAAGTTGTTCTTGATCATTTTTTTTGTGTATGTCCCCGACGAGGTCTGAGTATAGCAAGTTGGGTCTCGAGCTTGTCTCTCTTGAGGAAAATATCTCTCGAACGCCTAAGAAACCCTCCATGGAGGAAGCAAAGAAAAATGACAGAGCATACAATTCTATTAATTTGTATCTTGAGCAAGCTCTCATGCGACAGAGGGACGAAATGATGGAGAATGTTTCCTACATCCTTCAACGCTTGCCGATAACAACATGCACATCTTCATCAAGCGGCCATTTTGGAGGCACCTCTCCTTTCAAGGTACAAGTTAATTTTTATATTCTCGTATTTGAAGGTTAGATAGATACAGATGCCCTAGAAAATTGGTTAAATATGCTAGAAGGTTATTTCTCTATTCACAATTTGTTCGACAGGGAAAGGATCACCTTCACACTCCTTAAGGCTCTCCCCCATGTCAAACATTGGTGGGAAAATTACTAGGAGAAAAGTTCCACAGAGGACTCTGGAATATATGGGGTCAAGCCCACTTGGGATATTTTTGTGGATGCAGTCAAGGAACAATATTACCTTTTTGGTAACTATGATGACCAGTACATGAGATGGACCACACTGCGGCAAGAGAGGAGAAAAACAATGTCGTAGTTCACAAATAATTTCCTTACCTTGTGAACCAAGCTGGGTATCAAAGAATTGGAGCGACATTTGGTTCTGAAATAATGCAGGGCTCTGCATAGGTACATCCGAACCAAAATGAATTTTCTAGACATCTCATCACTGGGAGTTGCCTATCGATATGATATCAAAGTCGATCAGAAATTTAGGCACCAGAACAAACAAGAGTTCGGGTCTGCAAATCCGCAACAACCAAAGTATGGTAAAGATGACCCTAGAAACCAGCCTCTAGAAAACCAGTCCAAGCCACAGGAAAAAAAGGGTAACAGAAAGACGAAGAAGGACACTGGAAAGTGGTGCGATTTCCACAAAATCCCCTAGAAAAACACCGATGATTTTCGCTCAAAAAAATCATTGGTGGCCAAGATCGAAGAAAAGGAGTCGAACCCTGATTTGGAATTTGATTCAGAAAATAATGGGAGAAGACAAATCATCGACACAGACCCCACTGCTATTGTTACGACCACAACAATTCAACCATAAGAACCAACATATCCTAAAGAGGGGGAGCACCTTTTTCATTCACAAATGTGGGTGAAGGGGACCCCGCTACATTTTATTGTTGATAGCAAAAGCCAGAAGAACCTCATCTCACCAGAGGTCAGAAAACAGTTGGATTATCGACAACACCACACCCACAACCATACAACATCGAGTGGCTTCACTAGGGGCGAGATATCTGTGTCAGCCAGTAGTGCCTTTTGTCATACGACACCAAGCCCTTCAAGCATGAGGTATTATGTGATGTTTCCCCACTAGATGTCTATTATGTTCTTTTGGGCCAACCATTTATGTGGAAGCACCATGTTATTTATGAGTCTCGTTCTCGTAGTGTCATTGTTATTCTAGGGGTCATATCTATAGTATATCAAAGGTAGTTCCGACTACTATCCCACCTAAACAGTGCCACAAGGTAATATCTCATACTACAACATTCAACCTCTTCATAACATGTTCAAAAGGTGAACAAAAGGACACTATAACTACTGCAGCCTCAGTCCAAACACCTTCTATCCAGCAGAAGCAGGTCGACTAGATTGCATCAAAGCACAAATATTCCTTATGCATACAGTCATATCATGTATCCAGGCGGGTTAAAAAGTTCCAACCATTTTAACATCAGGTTCTCAACAACCTTCCACAATCCAGGAAACACAACTTCTCCAGCAAGACAAGTGACTCACCAAGGTTTAGATTCAACAAATGCTTCCCCCTCTCCCCCGAGAACTCAATGCAATGGAGACCATTGTTTCCTAAGGGGGGAGGATTGATCCAGGTGGATATCAGTGTCCACCCACATAATCTAATTGACTCAAAACAGCTCTTTGGCAATTTACTATTTTTAGCAGTTTTTCGGGTCCTAAACTTCTGGGGCCATTTTAAGGACCTAAAAGGATTTTTTTCGCGATCAGGCACCTCAATGATCGATAAAATAATTATTGAGCATGTGAAATGAAGCTCCTTGTCAATACCTTTCCAAAAAGATATCGTGCGCCCCAAATGGAGATCGTATGCCAAAGTTATGCCCCCGAGAAGTTAATACACCAAACTACCCAAAACGGGGTCGTCCACAAACCTATTGGCTTTTCATCTTCCAGGGTTAGGGTTTTGATTTTTTTATGTTAAAAAGACCTTTGGAGCCTCATTGTAACTATCATCTTCTTGCGAATGAGTGTAGCCATCACATCTCTTCTCAAAGATAAGCTGTCACCATTTCAACGAGTCTTTCACTCTGTATTTCTACAATTTTGTACATTTTGCTCATTAATAGAAACTATGTATTACTCTATCTCTATGTTTATGGTTATATCTTTGATATATCTCTGTTATATTATTGATATATCGTTGTACATTTCTTTATTATATCTCCGCTCTCATTTCGTGCCAAAAATAATTCGTATCAATAGGATAGAAAACAATGATGCATTTTTGCTATACGGTAGCTCTTAACCTCACACATCAAGTTTTTCTCACACATGACATTTGGGCTTGTTTGAAAACATCATCAACGAACAAGAACACAACATAACAAGGCTACCTCATGGCTTCTTTATATCACTTCAAAAGAGTTTGGAAAACATTATAAAAGTGGGTTTTCATACACTTGTGTGGATTTCCTTCACTAACACTCATGCAACTTGTGCAACTTTTCCTTCATTAACACATGTGCAACTTGTGTGGATTTTCCTTCGAAGTCACATGAGTCTACTCACACATGTAAACCAAACTTCTTTAATGCAATTAAGAAGAAATACCTATCTCAAGCACCTCGAGGCTAATATCAAGCAAATTTAAGCTCCATCTCATTCATGAGGAGTAATTTGGCCTCCCAAAGTCTCCATCAAGCATTGGGATCTCCATTTCAAATGAGGATCCTTCACATGAGCTACTTCTTCATGGAGCTTGGAATTCTATAAATGAGAGACATGGGACAACATTTGAAGAAGAAGAAACTTTTCAAAGTTATGTTATAGAAATGAGATTAAAAACCACTTGTCTTTCTCTCTCATCTCAAACTCTCATTCAAAATTTTAACTATTTTGAAATTAAAATTTATCTTAAAAATTTTAAAATAATTTATTTATTTATTTTGAATTTAAAATATTTATTTATTTTAATTTAATTAAATATTTTTTCCAAATATTTATAAGATTTTAAAATATTTAAAATCATGAAAAATACATTTTAGATATGTTGTTTACATTAAAAAAAATAAAAAATTTATGTCATATATAATATATTCTCTTTAATTTCATTTAATTATTTATAGATATAGATATGCACAACTCTTTTAAATCTTAAATAAATTTTAAAATTTCCTCATTAATTTTGTATTTATTAATAAACTTTATATTTAGTTATATGGAATTATATTTTTTATTAATAAACTTTATATTTAGTTACATGGAATTATATTTTTTATTTTGTTTAATTTTGTTTGTATGTTTTATGGGTATGTAATATTCATTTAAATTTTAATAAACTTTATATTTAGTTATATGGAATAATATTTTTTATTATGTATATTTGGATTTTGTTTGTATGTTTTATTGATATGTAATATTTATTTAAATTTTAAGAAATTGTCTAAATGTTTTAGGTTTAGGTTTTTTTTTTTTTTTAAATTAGTGATATTAAAGGAAATTGGAATTTTTTGTTATTTAAATTTTATTTTTAATATAGAAATGGATTTAACATGTTGAAAAAACTCTTAAAACACTTGGGTTATAGTCTTAGCTACTCAAATCCACAAATCCAACAATTTTTAACCAGATTTTAGATAAAATTAAATAAAAAATGTTCTTGGAAAAAGGCCAAAACATTTAAACTATAACTTTTTAAAATTTCAACTTCATCAATTTACAGTTTTTATGTATGGGTCAATTTACAGTTTTTCTGTACGAGTTTTCAGATCATCTCTTATCCTCATGTTTACCTTCATTTTCTCAATCTTCAAACTTGTATCTGCAATTTTCTTCTCCAGCGTTTCTGGACTCAAGTTTCTCTTACAAGGCTTCTCTTGTGCATCACTACAGAGCGGTGGCTTCCCTTTTCTAGCCCTAGTAAGATCAATTTCCAGTTCCTTGAGCATGCTCTCTAACTCTGTCGTTTTTCCTTCAAGTTTTTCCATTTGGGTACCATGTGCCTTCGAAACATATCGCTAATGGTTACACAGAATTGCAACTAATTCACCAATATCAAGTTGATATTCTTTGAAGATATCAAATAACTTGCTACTTAGTTTTGTACTTGGACAAATTAGTCATCCTTAGATTTGATAGTTAGCATTATTCATATTGGTACCTATGATATGTTTGAGGTTTGGTATTTGATAGTTAGCATTATTCATATTGGTAACTATGATATGTTTGAGGTTTGGTAAATATATTGTTTCACATAAATTAGTAAATATATTTGAAGAAGATATATGTTGAGGTTTGTATTTTTTTTTAAAGGTAGTTAAATATATAATAATTTGATTGTTAATTGATATTGAGGATAATTATTATTGGTTATTATTTATAAAAGTGGGTTGACTCATCATTGCTATTTTAAAAAAACAATGGTACTTCAAATGATTTATTAGTAATTTGTAAGGGGACACATTTTCACTCATACTAAAGGTCTCTAAATCTTGGACCTTAGTTTGTGTCCTTACATTCAAGAAAGGTGGGATCTTAGCCTATTAAAAGTAGTTTTAGATCTTATTATAGGACTAGAAGTCGGTTTCAACTTAGGTAGTATCTACAAGAAATTCAATTTCCCTTCTGGTCATAGCCAAGACCATCCTCTTCCTGGAAACATACATTCAAATAAGCAAGAAACTGTGATGAAAACACCTTATTGTTTGACAAAACATGTTATTCCCACACATGATGGACACCTTATGCGACCAATCACACAACCAAATAAAATATAATAACGCCAATGTTTTTACGTGGTTAAAAACGTCTAAGAGAAAAACAGTTCACGGGCCCAACCAACATGGCCACTTGAGGAAATATATTAATGCAAAAGAAAAATATTTTACAAGAGAGTTTCTCACAATTGATCATCAACAAATGACCCTCCATGCTCTTTAAATTGAGATCATGGACCAATCGAGTTCTAAGATAAGAATCAATATCAATATAGTCCTTAACATTGAGGAGAACATGAGCCATCAGATCACTTTGTTTCTATAATATATCATGATTGTCGGATTACACAACTACAAATGCATAGAATTTCATACTAAAGAAACACACTTCTACCCAAAGACACATTAGACCAAGTTGATCTTAACTAACTTCTAAGTGTCTAAATATCCTAACATCCCCCCTTAAGAACAACTTGGGATAGGATTGAAGGATTTACTAAAGTTACACTATAGAAGAAGGAAGGAGGCATTCGAGTATATCTGTTATCCACAATTTTGGTCATCGTGATGATGTTATGATGATGGAAAATCAAGTTCTTCAATAAGAATACTTTCCTGAGAAAAGTTACACTTGTCTGCCTCCAGAAACTGTGTTTTGCAAGACGTTCGTAGGCTACTTATATACTTGCCTGCGAGAATGCCTGATTCTCGCAGGATGCATTAAGCTAGGGTGTGAATAGTTCGCACTGTAACAAAGGCCAGGGTGTGAACGTCTTCTTAAAGAGGAAAAAGATGAAGTTCTCGAGCCTTCTAGAAGAGAATCTTTGAGAAGAATGAGTTGGCTAACGAATGGTTGTTCAAGTGCTGGCATTCTAGATATCTTGGGATCATTTCCTATCCAAGTAACTAAATTATCTTCTTCTATATATTGAGGGGATTGCTCATGGAAAAGGTTAGAAGAA
>SNQJ01S0047020.1:24838-40453 GCA_010110895.2 Picea sitchensis | reverse complement strand
TACTTACAATAACCTCTCATCAAGTTCGCTAAGTCATGTTGAGGTTTTGAGTGTGTAATTATTCTATGATAACAATAACATTTAAATCATAAGGCAATAATTATAAGATCTGAAAATTAAAAAATTCAACAATACCTAGGTGCTAGAGTAAGAAAAATTTCAACAACGTCTACCACTACTCCTTTCATGATATGAAACACCACTTATGACATGTCCATACACTTCAAACCGCAATGATAAGTTGGTAAATTGTGTTCTTTACATAAGATTAACAATGCACTTATATGTACGGAGGCACTTGTAACAATGCATCCACACATTGCATAGCACATCGATAGGTTCAGGTTATTTTTTAACAAAAATGATTAATAATGCATTTATAATATTGAAAAGCACCATAAGTGTTTCCTATAGATACTATAAAACACACCACAAAAATATAGGATTTGTTTTTTAATTATTTTATGTTTTACTGGTGTGCTCCATGTCAATTTATGCACCATGAGGTTTAACCATTTACTTTTCTCCACTCTAGCCTATGCTTTTGTAATATTTGGAAGCACAGATTGTGATGCTTCTCTATAATAAAGACACAAAAATTGTGGGATTTTTTGTTATTTTTTTATGATTTTCCAATGTTATCAAGGTCAATAGATGCATTGAATGACTTGAAATGCATATATCCTAAATGGTGTGATTATAATATCGAGAAGCACTGACATGAAATGTTTAACCATAAAAAAATTCTACAGTAACTGGTGCGTTGGTAATATCAAGAAGCATTGATGATGATGATTTTGCATATTATAAAGAATACTAAGTAAATGTGAGGGATCGTTTTATAATTTCTTGTTGTAATGGTGCAATAAGGGAAAATCAACACATCGCTAATGGTCCATTCTATATATTTATAGGATGCACCACATTGTTCAGTGCGATTTAAACTATTTGAATGCACTACATGGAATTTTATATAAAAAAATGAAAAATATGTAAATTTAAACTAAATTCTAAATTTTAATTCGTTAAAAATGTAAAGAGGTCGTAATAAATAATTTACCTACTCTCTTATCTACTAAGGAGGAATTGTTGCCATGTAGATAAAACTAGCACAGCAGCAAAATAGCTGCTAGTGAATGCCGAAAGGTTAAGAAGATAAATCGAATCTTTAAAAGAATATATTAAATTTTATTATCTATTAATAAATAAATTGTTAGGCTTCGATTCATCTTGTTAGCCTTTTGGTAAATCTATTTATACATTTTCTTTTATTCTTGAAATTGTAGTCAAATACATGGGCACACTTACACTGGACAGAAGCCTGAATTTCTAACAGATAATTTAAGATTAAACTTTGATTGCCCTGGACATAGGTTTATACATTGAAAATTGTAATTTCAGTAATGAAAAATTACATTTTATTAATAATTTTATAACCAAATTTTAATTATCATTAGCTTAAAAAATCCATAAATTAAATCTGTCCTATAAAATCACAACTGAGAAATACCTAAAGTATCATATAAACACATTTAAAGGTTCTGAAGGTAACATGTGTGAACATAACCTACTTCTGAGATATACCTAAAGAATCATATAACCACATTTAAAGGCTCGAAAGGTGACATGTGTGAACAGAACCTACGTTTCCACGAAGATTACAATTTCAAGAATAAAAGAAAATATAAGGAACTGGGTAATACGCCCACATAAATCACTTCACATCCACGTGCCCGCCCTGGTAAACAAATGACGACGCACTGTAAAACACACAGAAGAAACGGCAAGGTAGATACTCACAGTTCATAATCCACGCGGCCACAAGCGGCCATACGCATCCTTCATACGCATCTGTTTATGAACTGTAATTTTTGTTGTTATTTTTTAATCATTGAACGTGGCAATCTGGTGGTGATCAAGTGATTTTTTAATCTTATTTAGTAAATGTGAAAAAGTAATCACATAAACGTACGTCTTTATAAATGAGCGGAAGTTAATTTATCAAAATCTCATCCATTGATTAGAGAGGACAACGAAGAATATGCCAGCATCTTCAATTTCTAACCCTAAGATTGAAATTTATGATTAAAAGGTGATTAATTGTGCCCATTGTCAATAGGTGTACGCCTTTCGGCGTAAAAATGAAATTATGGAACTATTTTGCAAAATTTGAAAATGAACTAAATCCATCGACAAATTGAAGGAATTGAGGAATCTAACAACTCAACATCATTGATGGCGAGGCAGTCATACAAGGATGTTAAGCACTAGTTCTTGTGTGGTTGGAAACATTGAAAGGAATGTAAAAGTGAAATAAAAAATTGGTATATATTTTTTAAACTTTTACCCTATATTGATGCGATTGGAAAAAAGATGCATCAATGCATTATTATGTTTTAGGTGCATCATAGTTTTTTTTATATAAAATTAACATCATTGTTCTTGATTGGGTAAGATGCCCCAATGAGGGTATTTCCAATTAAATGCATCAGTTTGATTTTTTAATTTAAAAATAAAAATTAAAAACTATATTTTATTACCAAATGTCATAACCTATGAAAGTGCACACATTATCATTCGCCATGCTGCACTTTTATGTTCCTGGTGCACTATTTGATTTTTTACAAACAAACATGGTGGTGCAACATGTATTTAGGTTCCCTATTGCATCTTTTCACAATTAAATGCATTAGTTAGTTTTTGAATTAAAAATAAATAAAAACCTATATTTTATTACCAAATGTCTTAGGTTACTTTCGTGCTCCCAAGTTACGATGCACCAATGTGCTACAATGTCCTTAGAACACCTTTTGAATCGTAACAAAATTGTAAACCTATGTGCCATTTATTAAGACACATTGGTGCATGTTTTCCTTATTAAACACATCGTTTAGTTTTAGAGTTTTTTAGAACTAGAAACCTATATTGTTTTACTAAATATTTTAACCTAACTTAATGCATTGTGCATTGGAATGTCTCAGTTTTTTTGTATGTTTCAAAGACACCATATAGAGTTTGTTTAAAATTAAAATAAATCAAGGTTTTTTTATGGATTGGGTATAACAACATCTTGTGCATGCTATTATTTGACACATCGGTGCACCAAGTATGTGAACACACCAATGCATATGTAGAACCTAGGAGCACTAGAAAAAAACATGTCCATTAAAATGTTTGGCAACCTACCTTTACTATAAATGAACAAGGGAGACATTTTGTTTAGAGGTTTCACTAAGACATTTTCTAGAAGTGTTAGGATATTTAGACAATTAGGAGGTAGTTAAGATGAACTTGGTCTAATGTGTCTTTAGATAAGAGTTTGTTTCTTTAGTATGCATTAGTATGCATTTTTAGTTGTGTAATCCGATAGTTATGATATGTTCTAGAAATAGAATGATTTGACGACTCATATTCTCCTCAATCTTAATGTCTTTATTGATCCTTGGATTAACACCCGATTGGTCCCTGATCTCTATTTAAAAAGCATGGAGGGTCATTTGTTGATGATTGATTATGAAAAAGTCTCTTGTAAAATATTTTTCTTTTGTATTAATATATTACCTCAAGTGGCCATGTTGGCTAGGATTGTGGACTGTTTTCCTCTTAGAGAGTTTTAACCACATAAAAACATTGGTGTTATTATCTTTGATCCAGTTTTGTGAGCAATTGCTTAAGGTGTTTTTCCTATGTGGGAATACCCTGTTTTGTCGGACATGGTATAAGACCTGCTCTTGTTGTTGATCGAGATATTGAATCTTTGTTCATGCATTTATAAGTTCTACTATTTTTGTGTATTTTTGGGCTAAGTGGACTATTCCATTGCGTCTATAGAATTTCTCATAGTTAGAAATGACTTTTGTTTAACTCAAAAAGGTTTATATTTTCCCAAAATACAACCATTTTGTCAAATCTAGAGGTATAAAGTCAGAATACACTTTTGGACACAAAATTTTCCATCAATTTATATTTCTCATAGTGATGACTTGAGAAAACTTTGGCATGAGTGGTTTGGTCATCTAAACTATCTCTCATTGCAACAACTATGTAATAAAAATATGGTGTTTGGTATTCCAATTGCTTTTCATAGAGATGGTGTTTGTGTTGGCTGTGTTTTTAATAGGCATCACCGTGATAGTTTTGATAAACATGCATTTTCACATGTCTCGACCCCCTTGCCACTTGTTCATAGTGATTTGTATGTTTCGCTTCCTTCTCCTTGTTTCTATGTTTCTATGAGTTCAAGTGCTTCTTAACTTTTTTCATCGATGGCTTCTCCAAAAAACTTGGGTTTAGTTCTTAAAACTTAAGAGTGAAGTTTTTGACATTTTTTTGGCATACATGGTCTTTGTAGGAAAAAATATGGACACCAACTTCAAATTTTAAGAATAGATAATGGAGGTGAACATGAACAAAAAATTTACAACTTATTTCACTACATAGGGCATTCAAATGCAACATATTGTTCAATATGCACCACAACAAAATGGTGTTGTTGAGAGAAATAATTGCACATTAAAGGAAATGTCAAATTATATGATCCAATCTAAGGGTTTAAGTCTTCATGTTGGCTAGAAGCCTTCAATTGTGACAATTACATAGTAAACCACACTCACACAAAGGATTTAAAAAAAATAACATTAGAAGAAGAATGGACTAAAATTAAACCAGATGAAAGCAACTTTTGTGTATTTGGTAGTGAAGCATGGGCTCACATTCTTGATGAGAAAAGGAAAACATTACAACCTAAAAGCGATAAGTTCATTTTTGTTGAAGATGTTGAAGATGTCAAAGGTTATAGACTTATTCAACCCCATTCCAATGAAATATTTGTTAGAAGAGATGTTAATTTTGATGAAAATATATTGTCCTATGAGCCTGATTCGTTGTTTGTCCCATCTTCATCCTGCAAGCCATCTTTGGAATTTGTGCCATTTTTTTTCTTATTCCAGTTTCTTCTTTAGATGATGACAACGAGGATGAAAATCAACATGTTCCTTCTCACCTTCCTCTATATGATTCCATTGAACATGAACCTACACCAACACCAACACCACCACTTCTTAGAGGGATACATTCAACATGAGAAGTAGTTGGTGATCTTGTCAGTGATCCTACAAATTAACATAATACATGTTCATAGTTCCAATAAACCTTCTTTATTTTGGCTCAAGTTTAAGAGAATTATGATCTAGACACATTTGTAGAAACTTCTGGACATATAGATTGGGAGACAACAATGAATGAAGAATATCATTCCTTAATGGAGAACGATACTTGGGATCATGTACCTCTTCCAAAAGGAAAAAAAAAATTGTTGGATGTAAATGAGTATACAAAACTAAGTATGCATCATATGGAAGTGTTGAAAGACATAAGGCCCAATTAGTTTCCAAAACATTCTCTCAAGTTGAAGGAATTGACTATAATGAAAACTTTTCCCACATAGCCAAAATGAATTACAGTCACCTTGTTCTATCCCTTGGTGCCTCACATAGATGGGAGGTCCATCAAATAGATGTTAAATTTTCCTTCTTACATGGGGATCTCCAAGAAAAAATATACATGAAACAACCTCCTTGCTATGTTCAGAATGACTCCAACCTTGTTTTCCACCTTAAGAACTCGCTATATGGACTTAAGCAATCTCCTTAAGGTTGGTATGCTAAAATGGATAACTTTCTTCTTGACACCATATTTTATAGATGTCATTCTGACCACAATGTCTATGTTATGAACCAATGCCTTGATAATGATAAAAAGTGAATAAATAATAGTCCACTTCGAGGGGGAAACTTCCTTTTACAATAAATTCAATTCACAAGACAAGATCAGATTATCCTAAGACTAGGTCTCCTTGGTGTGTGTGTGTGTGTGTGTGTGTGTGTGTGGGAGACAAATTTATAATGAAAGGGAAGAATGAAATGTTCTAGCCAAGCTACTAATATAACAATAGAAATGTAATAACTCAATATATAGGGCTTAATAATGGGTTTTATGCTTAACATGGGGCTTTGTCTATATATTAACATGTCCTTTCCCTTCAAACAAGTGTTGTCTTTAGCACTTGACTAACCATAGGTGTGTCTACATGAATAACTCATCTTCCCATGTCACTGTTAATATTATGGTAGCTACAGGAAGTATTTACCTCCACGTGTGAACCTGATGAGAATAGAAGACTATGAGAAGCAAGAGAAACCCTAATGAGTTGGATAATAACCCTAGAAGCCTTGTCGGCTCAAGAAGATAATTTATTAGGTTATTAGCCTCCAAGAGAAGAAGTCGGCCATAAATAATAATAATATACTGAACAGACACTTATCCAGAAGGAGAAGTCGGCCCAACAAAATTAGCAGAACTACTATAAATATAGGGCGCCAGTTCTCATTTGTAGCATCTCAGAATTGCAGTTCCCAGAGAGGTGCGCACTGCAGTTGCAGTCTTGTGTGCAGGTTTGGAGGAGAGTTGTTGGTGCAGCTGCAGCAGCAACAAGTTTTCAGTATTGGCTTGAATATCTCTTGGCTAGGGTTTGGGACTATCTGATCAGTCTTTTGTGTTGTGCTATCCTTGGAGAGAGGTGCGCTACCCTTGGGGAAAGGTGCACTACTCTTTGTTTGGCTATCTAGCCTAGGGTTTGCTTCCAGAGGAATTCTCAGTCAAGGTTAAGGTGCTCGGAGGGAGGCTTCGACCTATGGTTGGGTGACGAAGGTATCATCAATGGTAAAACGAGCACACTATCTTCTATATTCTAACATCTCCAATATGACATCCTCTATTGAAAAATATCTCCACCTAGCCTATGGCTGGGTGGACGGTTGCATCATCAATGGTAAACGAGCACACCATCTTCTATATTCTAACAAAGTTATGGGCCCACTTCAAATGCCCTAAAACGCCGGAAGGAAACATAGCCGCTAGGACATTGAGCTCTGAGGAACCACCGCTAGGGTTACTAGCGAGTAGCCTAAAAGCAATCGCAACTAGGGTTATTAGCTGTTGTAGTTGTAGAAACCCTAAACCCCTTGTCGAGGCACCTAAGTGACGATTGACCTAACTTCTAGATAGATCACATGCTCTAGCCCAAATACATCTCCTGGTACTCTCGGAAGGCCAAGGCGTGAAGTTTGGATTTCTCGTCAAATCTAGGGTTTGACCGGGTCACCATGACGGTTCCTATGAAGTCCGAGAAAAAGTTAGATGAAACTTCTAACTTAAGAGCATGAAGACAAGGATTGACCTCATCCTTGCTAAGAATAAATATCGGATATTGTGAAAGGAAAGATCGAAGCCGTGAGTTTAAAGAAGGAGAAGAGAAGGGAACCACAGAGTGTTGCGCCTATGGAGAAGTTCAAAGATGTTGACATCAATGCTATGAGGATCATAGTGGGATTCCATAAAAGACCACTTGATACCCTACATCTCCCATCTTGACTCATCAAGAAGATGTACCATGCCCTAACAAATCTCTTCTCAAATTTAAACATTGGACAAGCTATGAGTCTCAAGAATGAGCTCTCAGGACACTTAAGATGAATGATGATGACAACATAACATCACTTTGTAAGAATCTCCTAGTTAAGAGATCAACTACAAGCTATTGAAGAGATCACTCTTTAGAAGGAATTGGTGAACATAGTACTCAATGGTCTTCCCAAGACATGGGATGCATTTGTCTAAAGCATGAACACAAGGAAGGAGTACCCGACATTTGAAGAACTTTTGAAATGTCTTTCTCTTGATGTGCTCAAGAAGAATCAAGGATCAATGCAAAGAGAAACCCCAAAAGAAGTGTATGTGATGACTGCCTCACAAATAAGATCTAAGAACTTCAGAACAAAGGAAGTTTGGTCTAAGGAGAAGCCAAATCAAGAGGAAGACATTTCAAATGTATAATGCTTCAATTGTCAAAAAATACGGTCACTACAAGAACTGCTATTCCTAAGCTTAAAAGAAAATGAAGGAAACACAATAAGCATCAGTTGTTGAAGAAAAAGGAACCTACAAAGAAGACTAAGCAGATGGAAGAGACTTTCTCTAAAGGTAACAACACTCTTCTCATTCCTTGTACATTTCTTGTTTGCATCGCCTCTGCATTGATATCTTGGTATATCTATCTCTTTGGAAAAAATAATGTGTTCCAAGAAGAACTATACCTATGGAAGAACAAACAAGATGAAAAGAGTTACCATTAGATATTACACATGAAAGAAAGAAATATATCCTGTGAAAGCTACTACAATATAAGCTTTAAATTTAATCAATCTTGAAGAGACCCTAGAAGTCAAAATATCAAGAGAAATTGGAGAAAGACTCATGACTTAATAACTAAGACAGAGCTGGACTCATAGACAGAGAGCCAATTATATTGCGTACATTTTCAATAAGGATGCATGGAAATATGGACTCTATCGCATGGAGGGAGCCGATTATATGCACTCCATGATGAAGCAAGGATTAGGAGGGAGCTAAACTTATGATCCATTGAAGATGATGAATATATATATCCATGGTAGAAGCCATGAAAGACTGTACATGTTCAACTCAACTCGCAGAAGAAGACCTTTTGAAGAAAAGCCTTAAAGCATTCCTAGTTATCCATCCAAACTTGATCCCATGATGAAAGGAAGAAGTGGAATTCTAGAACATGGAATCTCCATGGACCCAAAAGTAAAAGAAAAACATGAAGATTCCAAGAAATAAAAAAAAACTAGGAAAACCAACATTGCACAAAGACTACAAGACTACTAGCCCTGATATAACTCAATTAAAAGCAATCAAGGTAAGAACCCATGGGATGAAGAATAGTGTATGAAGACTTATGAATGAAAGCATTATGAGATCCAAACTGTGAGTACTCTCAAATTGAGGGAGAATATTATGATAATTGCTTGTTCCAAGACACCGCACTTTTCTATATAAGTCATTATATCATCTGCAAATATCCATGAGTTAGAGTTCTGCTACCGATGAATGTAAAGAATGTTCTCCGGAGAAATTGAATAACAAAGAGCATATGAAGAGCATTCTCAAGACTTTGAGGAATACTAGAAAGAGACTCCGTGATGTAGATAAGAAGAAGACAACTTGGTGGGAGAACCTCCAGCAACAATAGAAGCATGGTGAAGATTTCCTATAACATCAAGATGATCACTCACCAGACAAGTCCTCAGGATGACAAGAAGCACCACATGGATATGTTCCAAGCCTCCAACTAAGGATATACTCCTTATTGTTCATATCTACATGAAGTCTTCACAGTATTCTAGACTAAATTACAAGCATTACATTATCCATGATAAGTCCAGAAAGGAGAAAAAATTATTTCTCCAACACATATCTCCCAGATGAGTAGATAAGCATGCATTTTGGTAAAGCTTCTATCCAAAATGAAAGAGTTTGTGCACTCAAGTCAGTTTCTGGAAACAACTTCCTTCTTATTAAAAGGAAGAAATGACTCTCCAAGTTAGGTGAGAACACCTAAAATATTATTATCTTTGTAATTGAAAAAATAATCTAGATTGATGATGCTTCCTGTTCGAAAGTGGATTGAGATTTCGACGAATCTACCTTACTGTAGTTAACATGGGAGGCGCAGACCGATTGTTGATGTATCATAGAAAACTACTTCCCATTGTATAATATGGGGGAGTGGTCTAGGACAATCATTATTCTTTGGAAGCTCACCAGTAGTGGTCAAGTAGAATGGTCCTACTACCGGGCGTCATTCTTTCTAAGTTCACAGCTGTGAGCAGTTTAGAAGAATGTTCCATTTTGGAGGATGATGTAGGACATACATTCCTTGTATGCACTCATTCCTCATCCCCTATAGGTTACACTTTGTTTAGCGTCGCAGGAATGGCCCAGGGTGAGAAAAGGTCCGCATAGCCATTCCTTAGGGCAGACTTATCCTCTCCAGGTTACACTTTGTTTAGTGCCTGAGGAAAGGCCCAAAGGTGGAAATAATCCTGCAGCTTAGCAATCTGGACAGTCATTCGTTAGGGTTTGTACATTCTGTCCAAGGTGCACTTAATTAGTGTAGGAGAATGGCCCAAGGTGGGGAATGTCCAAACATTTCAATGGTTTATACATTCTATTCAAGGTGCACTTTAATTAGTGTAGGAAGAATGGCCTGGTGAGAAATGGTACAGCCTTAAATCAGAAATAACCTTCCTTGTTTGTGAAGAATTGGGCAGATAGCTCATCACTGATAAGGGCAGATATTCTTCGTGATCTCACAAACGGAGTGAAAGTTTGGCCCAGATGATTCACTTTATCTTTAACAATATTTTTCATGTAGATGGCATCAAATGATTGTTATGGAGACTACTCCGCTCTGTAGACGAGGAGAGATATACCACTGGTGGATATGTTCCACTATTGCAGGGCGATATTCTTTCAAAGCTCATGATAGGAAAGATTGGTCAGATAATCTTCAAACCTATATCATACATTGTTTCAGGCAGATTGCATCGATGTTTGTTAGAAAGATTATATGACAAGAGGATGAAGACTATTGTATGCATATTCTTTCCGTAGCTCACGATGGAGGAAGACAATGCATTAAATCACTTTTATATCATAACATTTCTATGCAGGATGTTATTAGATGACAATAGATGAGGACTACTGCGGAATATGTTTTTTCACTTGTTCGCGAACCATATAGTGTTGTTGACTGCTACTTCAGGTAAGCTGTTGATCAAGTACTTGTGTGTTACTTGATGTGGTAGTGAACCACTGGATTGTAGTTATGTACTACTATGAATAGACACAGTTGTGCTCTATCCTTGTTCTAATTGCCTTGAAGACTATCAGCAGTTTATTGGAGATAATGATAATTCAGATGGATGATGAACATAGATTTTCTAGACGGAAAACAGTTCAAAAATTTTACTCCTCTTGTATCACTCTATGGTAAGAGTGACTTATCCAACATCATATCTAATTACTCAAATGAAGTATGGTTTCGAGAGTTGATGCAGCTGATGGTAATGGTGATGCTCATGATCTAGTCATGAAATAGTCTAGATGACTATATTAATGCTACCGGGTAAATGGTATGTTTTTGTGTTCAAGTCCATTACCTGTAAATACCTCTCTAGCTAGGAGGGAGTGTTAATATTATGGTAGCCGTGGGAGGTATTTACCTCCACGTGTGAACCTGACGAGAATAGAAGACTCCGAGAAGCAAGAGAAACCCTAATGAGTTGGCTAATAACCCTAGAAGCCTTGTCGGCTCAAGAAGATAATTTATATTAGGTTATTAGCCTCCAAGAGAAGAAGTCGGCTAGAAATAATAATAATATATTGAACAGACACTTATCCAGAAGGAGAAGTCGGCCCCAACAAAACTGGCAGAACTACTATAAATACAAGGCGCCAATTCTCATTTGTAGAATCTCAAAATTGTAGTTCCCAGAGACGTGCACACTGCAGTTGCAGTCTTGTGCGCAGGTTTGGAGGAGAGTTGCTGGTGCAGTTGCAACAGCAACAAGTTTTTAGTATTGGCTTGAATATCTCTTGGATAGGGTTTGGGACTATCTGATTAGTCTTTTGTGTTGCACTATCCTTGGAGAGAGGTGTGCTACCCTTTGTTTGGCTATCTAGCCTAGGGTTTGCTTCCGGAGGAATTCTCAGTCAAGGTTAAGGTGCTCGGAGGGAGGATTTGGCCTATGGTTGGGTGACGAAGGTATCATCAATGGTAAAATGAGCACACCATCTTCTGTATTCTAACAGTTACCTCTTCCATTGGTAGGTTCTTCCACTTGACATGGTATTCATTAATTTCTTGATTTTGTAGTTGCTTAATGCTTGTTTCAAGGATTTTGTTTTTCTCTAGTATTATTTTTCCTTCTCCATTAATCTCTAGTAAAATAGTTTGGACTGAGATATTTTCATATATTATATTCTTTAAGAAGGAAACATGGAAGACTAGATGTACACTTACTGGTTGCAAATGAGTAGCATGGGAATGATCTCAAGTAGGTGGAAGACACTTAGGCATCTTTCCAAATACCTTGGAATGATTGTTGATAACGTTTTGGAGATCCACCATTTTGTAACCATTGACCCCTAATACAACATCAACACCACCCATTTGGATTGCAATCATGGGAATATACAATAAATATTCCCCCATATTGAGCTTAAAATGATAGAACTTCATTGAACAATTTATGATACCTCCATATGCAATAATTACCTGAAACTCAGGTGCTATAAATACAAAGCAATTGAGAAATTTTGTTAATTTGTAATCGATAAAGTTATGGGTACTACCAGAATCAATCAACACTATTACCTTTTTCTTTTTGGTATATCCTTCTATCTTGAGGTTTTGTAGAGTATTGATGTCGACCAATGCATGACAATATATCATTGGAGTAGTCTCTTCTATATCTATATCTTGTGATGGTTCCAATTATTCATCTTCTTCCTCTTCACTGTTTATTGGGAACACTTTCTTCTCATTGCATTTATGCCCCTTACTGTACTTTTTGTCGCAATTGAAGCATAGTCCATTTTCTCCTATTTCATCCATTTGCTAAGGTGACAACCTCGTTGGTTGAGTGAGGTAAGGAGAGGGAGCATGATGGTATCTATAGTTGGTAGTGACCACTCTTCTAGTAGCCATATTTTTACTTTTATCTTTCCTCATATCGATCTTTAGAGCGAAGTAGTTTCTTGGTGTTGAATGGAATCCCTAATTATGTGGATCTTGGAGTGATGAGAGATCATGATAATGATATTCAGTGTTTGTGATCTCCAAATGTGATAAAATACTCCCCATATGTGATTAAGTCTCAACACCATTGTTCTCCTTATTTTCAGGATTTCCTTGGATCTCCATATCCCTTTTTGGGATCCTCTTTAAGATAATGGTTTCTATATACTTCATGGATTTTAATATTTCTTCCTTATTTTCATCCATACTCTTTTTTGTTCCATTCATGGATTTTTTTTATTTCTTCCTTATTTTCATCCATCTTATTTTCCATTTCATCAATCTTCTTTTTCACTTCATCTTCCATTTAAAGGTTCTGCCAATTGTAAGTTATGTACATTTCAAACCCTAGTTTGGAGACTACCTAGATGGTTGACCTTTGTCTTGATATATCTCTGAAATTTGAATCCTTATGAGTCTGAAATTTTGTCCTGTAGTACTCTGATATGACTTCTTAAACTCTTGAAAATTTCATATTCCACACCTTCACTGATAAAAGTTTATAGAAAAAATAGTAAGATGACTTATTTAAGAGTAATTTTAGGATCAGTAAAAAATCCCAACTTCCATAAGATATATCTTATAAATTATAATGATTCAAAATTTGAAAAAAATTTCACATGTAATTTGTTATGTCTCCTCAAGATTCTCAAAATTTTAGATTCTGAAACTTCACCAAAAGTTTTTTATACCGAAAATAAAAAGATGACTCGTTTGAGACCAATTTTAGGACTAGCCACAAACCTTAACTTCCACATAATATATATATGAAACTGTAACAAACTAGAATCTAAAATTTTGAAGACTTTTTCTTCTCTATCTTTCCTCAGCCTCCTCAAACATTTTCTTTCTGAAACTTTCTAGAAAAAAAGTTATAGCAAAAATACCAATATGTCTTGATTGCAGAAACAAAACCCTGTGATAGTATGCTTTGAAACCAAATGTTATGAACCAATTCCTTGATGATGATAAAAAACCAATGAATAACAGTGAAATCTGAGGGGGAAACCTCCCTTCACAATACATTCAATGTACAAGATAAGATAATATTATCCTAAGGCTAGGTCTCCTTGGTATATATATAGGAGACAAAGGGTACAATTATAATGAAAGGGTACAATAAAAGGTTCTAGCCAACCTACTAATATAACACTAGAAATGTAATAACTCAATATCTAGGGATTAATAAGGGGTTTTATGATTAACAAGGGGCTTTGTCTAGGGCTGAAAATTCTATATCAAGAAATTAGGAATCAACCTCATAACAATTTGTGTTTATGTTGATGAACTTATCTTCATTGGTAGTGACCCTAAACTCTTAATCCATGTTAATTCCATCAT
Organism: Picea sitchensis; assembly: GCA_010110895.2. Lineage (NCBI taxonomy): Eukaryota > Viridiplantae > Streptophyta > Pinopsida > Pinales > Pinaceae > Picea > Picea sitchensis. The sequence goes on along the minus strand of SNQJ01S0047020.1, from coordinate 26,388 downwards.
TAAGAACAAATTTGAAATGAAAGACATAGGTTATTTGCATTATTTTCTTGGCCTCCAAGTATGGAAAACCAAGGAAGGAATTTCCATTTCCCAGTCTAAGTATGTATGCGACCTTCTTTGTCACTTTCACATGGAATATTGTTAACCAACCCCATATCCCTTCAAGTCTAGATTCAAACTCGCTACCACATGTAATACTCTTGAAGTTGATGACACTTTGTAACATTAATTACTTGGTGGCCTCTTGTAATTGACTCATACCCATCATGATATTTCCTTCAATGTTGGTCTTGTTTCCTGGTATATGAAAAAAACCCATGAGAGCCATTGGAAAGTAAAAAAAAGGTTACTTTGGTATGTTTGAGGTACAGTTCATATTGGGATACACTATAGTTCAAGGGAGACTCCTTTGTTGGTTGGTTTCATTAATTTCGATTAGGATGGTAACCTTGATGATTCAAAGTCTACGATGGGTTATTTTTTCAGTATTGGTTCCAAACCTTTCACTTGGGATTTATTCAACATAAGAAGAGTATTGAGCAATGGTTAATGCAAGTCAAGAAGCCTTTTGGCTTCAACAGATCCTTTCATAGGTTCGATTCCAGCAAAAATATCTGACCACCCTTTGGTGTGAGAATCAGAGTGTCTTCAAGCTCATTAATGATCTGGGTCAACATTAGCACAACAAACATATTGAGATACAAATGCACTTCATCAAAAATGTCATTCATGATCAAGTTCTTGAAGTGCTCCTTTTCCCTATAGAATATCAAGTTGCAAACTTTTTCACAAAGTCTCTTATGGAAGAGAAGTTTTCCAAACTTTGATCTATGTTAGGAGTTCATGAAGTTGTCATTGAGGGGGGATATTGTTTCAGGATTAATCCGTAAGTGCGGACACGAACCGATCTCCCTAGATCCACCCGGATCTAGAACAAAACAGAACAGAATACTACACTTTCCCTAGATCTAGCCTATTGAATGAACTAAAAGATAAGGATTAGAGACATACCTTGTGAACGCTTTCCTTAGGTCTCTATTGTTCCAATATTTTACTCCAATTCTCTTGCACCGTTCACATCACAGCAGTACAAACCAATCGGAATATAGGCAGATTAATATATTCAATATCTAGTCTATACATATGATCAAGGAATTATGTACTAAAGAGACATCATCTTTATGGGAAAGGGACATATTACTGTATTGAATTAATTGAAAGTGAAACTTACAACCTGAGCCTTGATTTTGTAGGTCTCCTTTCGATGGCTCCTAGCTCTGACACACACACTTGCTCATGCATGAAGAAAATCAACCACGTGTGATGACCTTACTGTAGTCTCTTGCTGCTGTAGCATCAGTCCTTCATACAGGCTTCCAACAATTCTCCAATCAATCTCTTGCTAGTTTGCTTCTAACATTTTCCATGAGAAATCCCCTCAATATATAGGAGAAGATAATTTAGTTACTTGGATAGGAAATGATCCCAAGATATCTGGAATGCCAGCACTTGAACAACCATTCATTAGCCAACTCATTCTTCTCGAAGAT
>SNQJ01S0047019.1:36660-60177 GCA_010110895.2 Picea sitchensis | reverse complement strand
TTATTCTAATTTCCTCTTGATTACTGACTTCTTTCTGATTTGACTCCTAGGTCTCTTCAAGTTTGATTCTAATTTCGGCCTATCTGGAAGTTGTCACTGATATAATAGATTCCTAAGAAATTTGTCAACTTACTTCATCTTCTTGTAGTCATCGTAATAACAATCCTTATCTTTTTATTCTTTCATAGGTATTGTTTCACTGACCATATTTTCTTCTCAAGAAATAGATATGCATGATATGTATAGGAACTATGTAAACATTGGTATGTACAAGAACTATGTTATAGAAGAATAGTGTTACCTTGACTAGAAGAAGAAGTTTGTATTATCATGCTCGGCTTTCTTTGAGGGTTCCCTTTCTTCAGAAACTGTTGCTTTGTCTGTTTTCTTCCTTTAAATCGAGACAATGGTTCCTGTAGTGACCATATTTTCGACAGTGGTTATATCATTTTCTTGAGTTCGTGCTTGCGACAAATGCATCCCATGTCTTGGGAAGGCCATTGAGTACTATATTTACCAGTTCCTTTTTCTGAAATGATTTCTTCAATAACTTGTATTTGATCTCTTAGCTAAGATAGATTCTTACAGAGTATGATGTTATGCTATCATCATCATTCATTTTCTTGTCACGGAGCTCATTCTTCAGACTTATTACTTGTCCAATGTTTCTGACTGAGAATAAGTTAGTTAGGGCATCATACATCTTCTTAGATGAGTCCTCTTACCTTTATTATATCTAACTATCATAGTGGGACTTATTTAATAATATAGTGGGCCTAGTACACCTTACATTAAATGTCCTCCACTAGTTTCACTATGGCCCTCTTGCCCCCCCCCCCACTACCTCTCTAGCTACACTACAAATATGATATGGATAATTTTATCTTGGACTTGGGGTATGATGTGAATGTATTTCCTAAATGGACCTAGGAGATGATGGGAAAACCAAAGATGGTATGGTCTTCTGTTCAGTTAAGGCTTGTGAATAAGAACAAAATAGTATCAATTGGTCGATTGACAGGAGTACTTGTGAACCTAGATGGGGTGTGTGGTGTGGCAGACTTCGAGGTTATTGAGATCGTGGATGGCAGTCAACCATATCCATCATTGATGAGACTGGAATGGGAATTTGATAATCAAGCAATAATAAACCTAAAGAGGAGGGAAATAATATTTGAAGTCAGAGATTTGAGAGTTACTACACCATTGGACCCGACGGAAGGAAAAAGGTACATAGAGCCAGCCAGAGGAAACAAAATTGACAACTTGTATAACATGACTGCATGGATGGATTATTATGTTAACCCTACTGTAGATGGTGCACTTAGTTGGAGAAGTATCGGTTCATGTGCATCATATTCAAAGGAAGGTCTAGAGCATTGGCAACAAAATATGCATGAAGTCTCAACTAGACGATGTGCACGCATGACTCGATCCTTGCATTGGATTGGAACAAAGTTATGTGATCCACCCATGTATGATGGCTTGACTAATATAATCTTGTTTGCAAAGGAATTTGAGTTGCAGGTACACGAACAACAAAGGTTGTTGGCACTAGATGTTGTCTTAAAAGTGACTCCCACCATATGGTGGGCTGCACACAGAGAGGGGATGAAATACTAATCACAATGTAGAAGACTAATACAAGTAAGGTTTGGTAATGAGGTAGAAAATATTGTGTGTAAGTATACATGGAAGAGTGATCCAGCAGGTCACGTTGAGCAGTGCAGGACCTTATGGATTTCAGTACCAGAAACATAATGGATGCATAGATTTATACATACACTGGACACAATTCTGAAGAACTGGTATTTGGAATTGGAAATGCCTAGAGAGACAGCAAGAAGGGACAAGTTGGTCCAGAGGTTCAAGGTCACATTTACAATTGAACATGAATCCCCCTTAATGGATGCAATGCTACAAGCTATTCAAACCAAAATATTTTTAGTAGAAGGGAATATGGAGGTGGTACTAATATACAATGCACATAGAGCTTTGATGATTCTCCATGAGTTATTGGAGTTATACAATGTTGCTAAGGAAGAACGATGAAGAAGATCCCAAGAATGTACAAGTACCTGAAACTGAAGGAGAACGAGCAGTAGAAGGGATAGAGCTTGAGTCCACCATATACACACAACCCATAAAGACACAGAAGGTAAACATTGGGATGATAGGGAATCCCAAGTTTGAGTAGATAGGGGATTACTGGAGTGATGAGACAATAGAGAAGATTGCAAAATTATCGTGTGAATACCAAGACCTATTCCCAACTACATTTTCGGAGATGAATGGGATAGTTGGGAACTTAGGCGAGATGAAGATTCCATTGAAACCAAGTGTTAAGCCAGTGCGACAAATACCATACAAGTTAAATCCAAAGTACAAGGAGAAGGTGAAAGTCAAAATAGATAAAATGTTGGACGTAGGGATCATTGAACTCATGGAGGAGTCAAAGTTGATCAGTGCAATGGTAGTGCAAGACAAGAAGACGAGAAGAATTAGGATTTGCATGGATACGAGGAAGCTAAATGATGCATGTTTACATGACCCATTTCCAACACCATTCACATATGAGGTACAGGAGAATGTAGGGGGCCAAGATACTTATTCTTTCACAGATGGATTTTGGGGGTACCATTAGATAAAAATTGTGCAGGAAGACCAGTACAAGAATAATTTCGCGACAAAGTGGGGAAGTTATCAATATACAATAATGCCCTTTGGACTGAAGAATTCCCCTGTAGTGTTTTCCAGAGTTGTGGTTTCGGCGTTCAAGGAATTTATCCATAAGTTTCTTGAAGTATACCTAGACGATTTCACTGTGTTTAATCTATGAAGGATCACATAGAAGTACTTAGGCTTGTTAATTTTGAGCTATTATTAGGTATCTTTTCAATTTACTAGATAACCATAGCATAGGTAGGATCAATGAGAGAAACATAATCACAAGATACACAACAGTTATCCTGGGAAACCCTCATGGGGGAGAAAACCCAACCAAACTTCCTTAATATAGATAGCCAATACAATGCCAAGACAATAAACCAAAACACTAGAGAATATCCAACACTAAGAAATGTGCCTCTCTCTTCCTTATTCTCCTAACCGCAACTCTCCAAACTTGCACACTTTATGAGTGAATGAGTGAGTGAACAAATGAGGCACTAGCCTCCTTTATTTATACTACCTAACAGGTGTTGGAAATGTGTCTCTTCACTGGGGCAAGGCCGACTTCTCTTCTTAGTTGTTAAAACCACTTTAATTAGGCCTGTGGGCCGACTTATTATTTAGCATAATATAATTAGGCTTTGACCAATCCACAAAAGGGGATTTGGTCAATTACAATGCTCGAAATGATCAATCTACAAAAGTGGATTGATTGAATGAATAATAACTCAATAATAAATAGAATACTCTTTGCAGTTACAATATTTCAACACTCCCCCTTAACAAGAAAGGTATTCAACAACATCATCAGGAGAGAGAGAGGGAAAGAACATCAACAACATCTGGAACATTGATTGGCATATCTATAAATCATCAAAAGTTTTTCTCATCATCAATATTATCATCCACAACAAATGGCATCCTCATCATCTACATCAAGATGTATTAGTATAACACTAATACATCATCATCATCAATAACAGCACGAGGTTGATACAACATCAACAACAATAGCATCACAACGCGAAGGTTCGAGCATCATCAACATCAGCACTAAGATGGAAATCTTCAACATGAAGATGGCATCTTATCAACATCAACACGGAGCTGGAAATATTCATCACAAGGTTGGCATCACATGAACATCAGCATGAAGCTGGAAATATTCAATACAAGGCTGGCATCACATCAACATCAGCACGAAGCTGGAAATCTTCAGCACAAGGCTAGCATCACATTACTCCCTCTTTCGAGGGAGGTCCTTTCAGACTATACCAAGCTTATCTCGAAAGTTCTAAAACTTTACACAAGACAGAGGCTTGGTCAACACATCTACAACCTGATCATCCATGCCAACATTATGGAGCTTTATATCTCCTCTCTGCATCATATCATGAATGAAGTGAAACTGAATCTCTATGTGCTTCGACTTATCATGGAAAACATCATCTTTATACAATTTTGGTTATCACATAGGATCATGGTGGCTTCCATCTCCAGATAAAATAGATATGTCAACAACATTTGAATCCATATGGCTTCACAACTGGTGGAACATGATGCAATATATTTTTCTTTTGTTGTACTAAGAGAAATACTAGATTGCTTCCTACTCTGCCATGAAGTCATGGTTGACCCCAGAATGAAACAACATCCCGAAGTGCTCTTTCTATCAGAAACACTTTCATCTCAATCAGAATCATCATATCCATACAATCTGAAGTCATGATCTCTAGTATAACAGAGACCAAAATCCAACATACCCTTAAGGTATCTCATCACATGTTTTGAAGCTACAAGGTGAACACGTTTGGGCTCTACCAGATACTAACTCAAAGGTGTTCACAACAAAACATATATCCGGTCTGGTATTCGTCAGATACATCAACGAACCAATAATCTATCTGTATAGAGTAGCATCAACTAATTATGATGAGGTATCTACCAAGAGCTTCAATTTTGTTTCCATGGGTGTGTTCATGGATTTACACTCCAACATATTAAAAACTCTTTAGTATTTCTACTGCATACTTCCCTTGGTTAAGGAAGATCTTCTCTATTCTCTGTCAAACTTCAATACCTAAGTAATAATGCATTAGACCTGGGTCTTTCATCTCAAATTCTGCAGTGAGCTTCTTCTCACAATTTTGTGATGAGATTTTCTTCTCTAGTTAAGAATAAGTCATCCACATACAACAATAATATAATTGGATCATAACCTTGAATTAAAGGTTAGAATCAACTTTACTCTTGCTAAATCCCACGTTGGTCAGGAAACTGTCAATTCTGCCATACCAAGATCTAGGAGCTTGCTTCATCTTGCAGACATGAGTCTTTCTATCTTCAACTTCAAATCAAATTTTCACATCATTGTGTACCAACCCGATACACTTGCTCAACTACAACTCAATATGCACAATCATGTGCTATCTCTATGTGCTTTCTGAAACACACTATCTTTCTTACTATCTCGGAGTATGCTCTCTACTCTCTCTACAATTGTTCCTCTGGAAGTGGGACTTTGCACCTGTAGTTGCTTTGAAGTTGAGAATGATTGCTCCATTCTCACTATGACTGCTGAAATCTGAGAGTAACTCCTCTACTTCATCACGGCAACAACTTTATCTGAAACTGAGAGTGGCTCAATAACTGATACTGAGGGTAGCTCTTCTTCTTTCATGGAGGTAACTCTATCTTTTATTGTAGTCATGTCTCCATGACCCAACTAATGTACTACACCATCTGCCACTCACCAACTACCACTCAAATTTAAATATGGGGATTTCTCCCCCTGCATCTCATACTATATATGAATCATGGTTGTTCTGGTTGTCTTCATGAATACTGGAACTATTTCTTCAATTATTGGAGTAAGTGTCTCCTCATATTCTTCTCCCTCTTGTTGGGAGAATCCTCTGGACACACATCAGGCTTTGTACATCTGCAACATGCTTGATCTGTTAGATCAATATTGGAAGTCAATACTGACTTCTCTTCTAGTCTCATGGAAAAATCCATATCCTGGTCTTTCTGAGTGGCTTCCTTCTTTGTCACTGAAACAAGGGAATCTTTCCAGGAGATTTCATATCTCCTAGAAGTTTCTGAAGCTATGATATAGTCTTCTCATGGCATTTGTCTCCCAATCCTAGAAGTTGTCTCTTCATCTGATCCTTTTTGAGATCAGGCTTAATCTTGATTTCTTCTGAGTCTACAAGGACTTCATCATCTCTTACAAGGTATACTTGGTGTTGAATACCAAGTCTAGATATGAAAAGTTGAGTTAGACTTCAAGTGAATTCTTCTTCTTGTCAAGGTGGCTTCATTATCCTTTGAACAAGTCTACTGTGAGTTCTTGTTCTAATGTTCGGTCATCTTTGGAGCCTTCTGCTCCTTACTATCAATCTCCATATGAGATACTCTGGATCTCAAAAATAGCTTATTCTTCATCTTCTTTGGTACATGGATGTATATGGTCATGTACAAAGTCTTTTTCATGTCTCATCTAATCTATTGCCTTATGTAACCTTCAGTATAGATTCCTCAAGGTTATCACATGTGACCTGAAACAAGGTCAATAAAACACCACGAAAGAATAATACTCTTTTGATAATAGTAATAAAACAATAGCGTGAATAATCATCATAGTAGCTCCTTTAGAGTTATCACTTGTGGTCTGCCTGAAACAAAGATCAAAAGTAAGAAATACAATATGAAATGAGATCAACACTCTTATGGTGTTGTGATCAAACATTCCTCCATGGTAACCTCAACTATAGTGTTTACTTGTAATGGGGTAGTTATCAACTTGCCATGTGCAACTTTGAATCTTATCAACTTAATTAATCAAACCTAGAACCTGGAGTCTTATTCTCAAGAATGAGTGTGTTTCTTTTCTTCCAAGTTTCCTTCACTCAAGATGACAAGTTCTTTCTTCAACCTGTATTTTGTACTAAGACAATATGCTATCTTGACAAAAAGTTGGGTTAGAGAATAGACTCTATGATCTCAACTTTAATCAATCTATTACCTTGACTTTAATTTTGACGAATGGTTAGTATGATGGCCATAGCTTCAACATGCAACCTAGATCAAAATAATGTCATAAAAAATATATGCATATCAGAATAATCAAACCTGGGTTGCATTATTCCTCTGAATGTGTTGGATCTGAGATCCTTCTGTATTTATGGAAAGATATCCCTTCTCCTGCAAATACCCTTTAAAGCTTAACAATTTAAACATATGTGATTACATACCTCTAATAGTATTTGCAGGTAGTGGTACCATCTGGTAGCAGCGATAATAATTACAAACCCTTTAAAAAATTCAAGGGTGACTGCAACTGGTACTGCAACTGACCTATAATTACATGGATAGGCACACTGACCTATCTACGTCCACGCTCACCATCCTCATAATCACACAGGATCTCCGACCTCATTACATATCCAATCATTCGCGTGGACTATCCCAAGTGTATGCAACACAGTGTGATATGCACACTTACCCAAATGTGTGCAACACATAAAATGTGTGCACCATGTTCATTATATAACTTCTCCATGCACTAATCAAATGCACATAATACCAAAACCAGGTGTCATTGGCTCACCATCCTAAATGTACATTTCATTCACGCTTGGTACCAATCGGCTCACCAACCTATATGTACAATTACAAAGGGTATGGATCAAGGACATTACCTGGGACAAGGGACCCCCTCCATGCAATGATTTGACTGCTAAAGTCTACGGAGGTATACATACCTTACCCCCCTCTGGATTACCCTACCCTCCACTAGATATATGAAGCATAAGTTTACAAATTAATTTATACCTTGATAATAATTATATGAGTTTTTAATTTCAAATTCTATTTTTAGCTAATCTTCAAATTAAGACTCATTTAACTTTTTCACCAACTTTCTATGTTTGAAATATTTTGTTTATTATTATATTTATGTTATTTTATTTTGACTTAATCTTTTGTAAATCAATAATTTCTTATATTCATGTTTTTATTTTCTTGTCAATATTAAAATTACATCTCTCCAATGTCTTGAAGAGAAGTTATTTAAATTACACCTCTCCAATGTTTCAAAGAAAAGTTATTTAAATTACATCTCTCCAATGTTTCAAAGGGAAGTTATTAAATGTCTCACTTTGAAGGTATTTTATTTATAATATTTAAATTTGAAAAAAAAATTATAATATAATACTTATAAATTTGTTTTTTTTTAGAATAATGAGTTTTTCATTTACAGAAAATATCATTCCAATCCAACAATTAGTTAAATGATTTTTTTTTTTAAACATTTTATCTAAATAATATTTAGATGGGTTAAATATATGATGAGCACTTAATCTTATTTTCGTAATTAAATGTGAAGGTTTCTCCTCTTCTCATTATAACATGTTCACAAAAACATTTACTTTAATAATTTTATAATACTAATGCTTGTCGGCATCGTGATATTTAATATATTGTATTTTTAAATTTGCATGTTCCTTTAGTGTGGGTACACGCATAATGGAGAATAGGGAAGTGACACACTACCAAAATACATTGATATTTATAGCTTTATGGATTACTATAACTTTATAATACTAATGCTTGTTGGCATCGTGATATTTAATATATTGTATTTTTAAATTTGCATGTACCTTTAGTGTGGGTACACGTATAGTGGAGGATAGGGAAGTGACACACTACCAAAATACATGTATATTTATAGCTTTATGGATTACTAGCTCTATAGGGAGTGACTAGATCCACTTCAAGGGCACAATAGGTACTTCAATTAAATTCACTGCAACATTTTTCTGGTATATTTACCAGGTAATATAAAAATTAGTGAAATTTACTTAAAATCATGTCAAGGAAATAAACGTTAACAATATTGAGTAATGAATTCATTTCTATCTAACAAATTGGGTCCATCCAAGAAGGAGGTATATATATGGAGTGATTCCATTCTATGTTTCTTATTTACTCAAATAAGTATATATCTAGAGTGATTCCATTCTATGTTTCTTATTTACTCAAATCATATTGATATTATTTCACAATAGTAGTAATTGAAAGTAAAAATTTGATTTCCAAAGTCATTTGGAAATACCTAATCTTAATTTACTATTTTTTTTATTTAAATGATCTAGAAATATTACACCTATTGTTACAATTACACCACACACATTGTAATTTTTTGTTGTTGTTATTTTATAAATAATTAATTTTAATTAAATCCTTTTGAAAATATATCATAATTATTTATTTATTTAACACTTCTACATGTAAGGGTCAATCATTTTTCATTTAAAAATGTGATTATACATTTATTCACCATTATGATGAAGATATTACATCACATAATCAATTTCAATTATATATATATATATATATATATATATATATATATATATATATATATATATAATTGAAATTAAATGAACAAAATAAACTTATAAATCTAAAGGATTCATTGATTTTTAGATTCCATAATATTAAAGAAAAAAAATAAACTCATGAACTTAAATGCTTGATTAATATACTAATTTTAAAATACAATTTTTGGTATTAAGAGATTGAATAAAATAATAAATGCATGGAAAATTTGACAAACAAATGACAAATCAATCACTTAAAGAACACATGAGATTTACATGGTAAACGCCTAACACATCGTCAAGGAAACATCCACAGGAAAAGGTATCGGTATCTTTATTATTCGAGATAGGCTTGCAATTAGACTTATCATCCAACACATCTCTCAAGATTCATAGATATATATCTATCTTGGCACTATTACATATTTATGAGAACTACCACCCATTATACAAACGTCCATTGGTTTTGTAAAGCAACATCACCAAATATTTACATAAGTAAATTTTAGTTTTTACATTTTCTTTTAATTCATTGTTGTCACATTTTAAAAATATCCACCTTGACAACAATTTACCTAATACCTTGCCCAAGCCCATTCATTACTCTTTTGCAAGCCAAGAGAAGCCAAACACCACTGGAGCTTCTCTGTCAGTGATGGTTTCACGAACATGTCTGCACAATTTTCTCGAGTATGGACCATTTTTCCTCCATCAGTAATATGTCTTACAAAATGATGCATTGTCTCACTTTGACATATTGCATGGTTAGTCAAATACACAACGCTTTGACCACCACATAATTCTGTATCCTGTATTTTTCTAAACATACCCAATAGATCTGTGCATTCTTCCTAGACATAACCTGAGGTAGGTCTCCTCTTGTCCAAATATCTTGAATCATAACCACATACTAAATCACTGCAACCATTGTAGGTCATACTTGTGCCTCTAAGATACCAAAGCAGTCATTTCTAATACTATGGATTTTTCATATTTCCACTAACAACACCAACTGCATCTAAAATATCTAGTCTTGAATATTTCATCACAAACATCAACCTTCCCATTGCACTAGCATATGGTACAAAAGACAAATAATCATTTTCTTCCTTACTACCAGGACATAAACTTGAAGAAAACTTAAAATGGAAAACTAAAGGGATATTTACCGGTTTCACAATGTTTATACTAAACCTCATCAATATCTTCTCCATAGACTTATGTTGTGATAACCACAACTTACCATTTTTCTCATCTTTGTGTACTCCTATGCCCAAGATTTGTTTTGTTTCTCCTATATCCTTCATCTTAAACATCTTGTCCAACTGAGCCTTTAACTTGCTAATATTAAACATGATTTGGCTTGGAACAAGCATATCATTAACATATAATACTAATAAAATGAATGTATTATTTTCCAAACTTTCAAAGTAAACGCAATGGTTATACTCACTTCTTAAGAAATTTAGGCTCGTCGTGAAAGAATCTAACATCTTGTACCATTTCCTAGGTACCTTTAGGCCATACAATGATTATCTGAGTTTATAAACAAATCTCCCTTCGTGATCTTGAACAACTACTAATTGTTCCATGCTCATATCTCTGCTAGTGATGATTTTGTGGGCAGTAGGATCCCACAATCTACATCCCTTAACTCCATAACTATAACCAGCAAAGACATAAAACTTGTAGAAATTCAAAGATTGTTAAGTCTGGAAATAAATTATGGTTTACCATTACCTGAAACCCCATCCCTTTCTTGTTCATATGGCCCAATCGTTGATGCCATAAACAAGTAGATGGATTTTCTTTCTTAGATACCACCACTACTTCACTTGTTTATGTTTTTCCTTCCAACTTGTAAATATTTCCAATCTTTGTTTCCTTCATAACCACCAACATTCCCATGGACACTTTCAGTACTCCACTTTGACCTGCAAATATGTAACCTTTGGAATCCAAAATTTCTAAATAAATTTAATTATTTTTTAGTTCAGGTATATGTTTGACATTTGTTAATGTCCTTACTCTTCTATCAAACATATTAATCCTAATACTCCCAACCCCAACAGTCTTACAGGAAACATTGTTTCCCATAAGAACACTACCACCATCAACAACTTGGTATGTTGAAAACCAATTTTGATTCGGACACAAATGGTGTGAAGCACTGGAATCTAATAACCACTCTTTAGAAAATAGTGAGACGTTAAAAATTGTTAATACTTCATCAATCATACCTGGACATGATTCGACTGGTTTTGCTTCCTTTTTGGAATCTTCCTTGGACTCCTACAAATTCCAATAATATTTCTTGAGATGCCCTGATTAGTTGTAGTACCAACATATTCCCTTAACCTTTTTTCTTGTTGACTTAGCCCTAGATTTTCTACTTGAATCCTCTCCCCTTTTTGTGGACCGACCTCTAGCCACCATTGCTTCTGGTGTGGAGGTTTCAATACTTGATTTTCTCTACACCTCCTGAGACAACAAAGCTCCAACAACGGTATCAAATTAAAGAGTCTCAGTTATACTAAAGCTACTGGAAGTGACAAGATGGTCCCAAGATTCAGGAAATTAACATAACAATGTAACTTCCTTATCTTTGTGAYCGAGTTTAACATCCATATTATTCAACCGACATATAAGAGTATTAAACACATTCAAATGATCTGCAATTTTCATATCTTCTTTCATTTTTAAACTATATTGTTGCCTTTTCAAGYAGATATTATTTATCAAGGACTTGATCATATAAAGACTCTACATCCTAGTCCATAAGTTGTTTTTTGTTTCTTCTCCAATAATATTAAACAAAACAACATCTGCAAGACTTAACCAAATTTTGTTGAGGGATCTAGCATTTAGTTCTTTCCACTCTTCATCGGTCATAGTTGCAGGTTTCTTCCTCTTTCCGTGTAATGCCTTATGCAACCCTTATTGCACTAACAAATCTCAAATTTTAAGTTTCCACAATTCAAAGTTATTTTTACCATTAAATTTTTCAACCTTGAATTTAACATTTTTCATATTTTCCATTAGTTCTCTACACGTAGGCTCCCTCTCCAAATGTCAATTTGATTTTTGAAAAATATATATTTCTTCTCCAAACTCCTTGAATATGTGTGTGTGTGTGTATTGTGATAAATCACAGGTATATAAAGATAGCTAAACTAACCTCCTATCTATGAATCCAACAACATATCAAACATAATAAGAATAACAAGAGAAAAGGAAAAAACATAGACCACATATACGTGGTGTTAAGGTTTAATCTATTATTAGGTTTATTTTCAATTCACTAGATAACCATAGCATAGATAGGATCACTGAGAAATACACAATCACAAGAGACACATCATTTATCCTGGGAACCCCTCATGGGGGAGAAAACCCAGCAAAAACTTCCTTAATATAGATAGCCAATACAATGCCAAGAGATAACTCAAACAATATAAAAAGTCCTCTCTCAAGAATATGCCTCTCTCTCTCTTCCTTATTCTCCAACTACAACTCTGAACTTACACTCTGATGAACAAGTGAGTGAGTGAACACATGAGGTGCTAGCCTCTCTTATTTATACAATCTAGCAGGCGTTGAACTGAGGTGTATTTTTATTGGCAGGGACGACTTCTCAATCTGGGTGGTTATAACCACTTTAATATATTATGGGGCCGACTTCTCATTTAGCCTATTACAATTAGGGTCTGACCAATCCACAAAAAGGGATTTGGTCATTTACAATACCCGACATGATCAATTCACAAAAGGGGATTGATCTAATGAATAATACATCAATAATAAATAGAATACTCTTTGCAGTTACAATATTTCAACACTCCCCTTTAACAAGAAGGGTATTCTACAACAATATCAGGCGAGAGAGAGGACAATATCATCAACAACATCTTAGAACACTGACTAGCATATCTATAAATCATCAGAAGTTTTTCTCATCATCAAAATCATCATTTCCAACAAAGAGATGGAATGGTATCATCATCTGCATCAACATGGATTAGTATAAAACTAATACATCGTCATCACAGTGCGAGGTTGGTCACATCATCAAAACACGAGGTTGGTACATCATCACAGCACGAGGCTGGAACATCATCACAGCACGAGGTTGGAACATCATCACAACATGAGGCTGGCACATCATCACAACAATTAAGTTGGCACATCATCACAACAATTAAGCTGGCACATCATCAACATGAAGTTGGCATCAAAACACTAGGCTGGCAACACAACACTACTCTCCCTTTCGAGGGAGGTCCTTTCGGACTATACCAAGCTTATCTCGGAAGAGCTCAAACTTTACATGAGATAGAGGCTTGGTCAACACATCAACAACCTATTCATCTGTGCTAACGTATTGGAGCTTTATGGCTCCCTTCTGCACCATGTCATGAATGTAGTGATATCAGATCTCTATGTGCTTTGTCTTGTCATGAAATACAAGATTCTCTATCATCTTTATGCAACTCTGGTTATCACATAGGATCATGTTTGTTTCCATCTCTAGGTCGAATAGACCTGTCAAAAACTTTCGCAACCATATGGATTCCCAGCTGGCAGAACATGCAACAATGTATTATGCTTTTCTTTGTGCTGAGAGAAATGATTTATTACTTCCTACTCTGCCATGAGATCATGGCTGACCCCAGACTGAAACAACATTTTGAAGTTCTCTTCCTGTCAGAGACACTTCCAGCCCAATTTGAATCAGTGTACCCACTTAGTCTGAAGTCATGATCTCCATCATAATTGAGACCACAATCTAATGTACCCTTAAGGTACCTCATCACATGTTTTGTAGAAACTAGGTGAACATGTATGGGTTCTACCAGAAACTGACTCAAAGTGTTCACAACAAAACATATGTCTGGTCTAGTGTTCGTCCGATACACCAACGATCCAATGATTTGTCTATACAGCGTGGCATCAATCAATTCTGATGAAGTGTCGACTAGGAGCTTCAACTTTCTTTCCATGGGTGTATTCATGGACTTGCACTCCAACATATCAATTCTCTTCAATATTTCAACTAAATACTTCCCTTGGTTAAGGAAGATCCTCTCTAGACTCTGCCATACCTCAATACCTAAGAAATAATGCATTAGGCCAAGGTATTTCATCTCAAATTCTGCAGCAAACTTCTTATTACATTCAGTGATGAGATTTTCTTCTCTAGTTAAGAATAAGTCATCCACATACAACAACAATATAACCGACTCATCATTCATAACCTTGAAGTAAAGGTTAAAATCTGCTTTACTCTTGGTAAAGCCCAAGCTCATTAGAAAAATGTGTATCCCTCCATACCAAGCTCTAGGCGCTTGCTTCAATCTGTATAGAGCCTTATTCAACTTGTAGACATGGGTCTTCCTGTCTTCAACTTCAAATCCTTGAGGTTGTTCTATATACACTTCTTCTTCAATGACACCATTTAGGAAAGTTGTATTTACATCCATTTGGTGTAACTTCCACTTCATCTTAGCTGCAAGGGCTATGATGGTTCTGATCGAAGTCGATCTAGCTACAGGAGAAAATGTCTCTTCATAGTCAATGCCTTCCTTTTGAGAAAAGCCACGTGCGACAAACCTTTCTTTATACTTATCAATACTTCCATCAGCAACATGTTTTATTTTGAAAAACCATTTGGAAGATACCACATCCTTGCTCTTTGGTCTGGGAACTATTTCCTATACATCATTCTTTATAATGGATTCCTATTATTTTTTCATGGCATCTACCCATTCTTTCTTTTGAATGGATTCTTCAAAGAAGGTAGGCTCCTTCTCTAAGAGATCACACATCAAATCCATATAACTGGAGAACGGCTTAGATCTCTTTAGTTGTCTCATGGTTCCTTCGGGGACACCATACTTCTCTCCATATTGAATGAGTTCCCTTTCCCAAGATAGCTTTCTCTTGTGGGAGATCGTCATTTGGGGAGGTTCTTGAAATTCTACTATGTCATGATCTTCTAGAATTTCCTCATCAGGTTAAGCTATGACATCCCTCACTGGTTCTGCAACTCTAGGAGGTATAGGTTCTTCTTCATATACTTCTTCAAGCTGACATCTTCTTGATTTATTGAGTGTTGCATCTTCATCAAAGGTCACATCCCTACTGATCTCAATATGATGGTGACCTAGTATATAAACTATGAATACCTTGGAGACTTCACAGTATCCAACAAATATTCCCTTCTTTCCTGAAGGGTCCAACATGTTTCTCTTCTCTTTTGGAATATGTACAAATACTGAGCAGCCAAATATTTTGATATGGCTTACTTCTCGCTTCTTTCCGGAGAACATCTCTTAAGGGGTATTGAACCCAAGTGCACTATGGGACAATCGGTTTTGTGCATATACTGATGTTCTTGTTGCTTCTTCCCATAGGCACATTGGAATATCTTGATCATGGATCATGGTATTCACTGCTTCCATTATAGTTATGTTCTTCCTTTCTGCTACATCGTTTTGTTGAGGATTGTAGGGAGTGGTGAGCTCCCTCTTGATCCTGACATCTTTGCAGAAGTTTACAAACACTTTTGAGGTGTAGTCTCCTCCATTGTCTGACCTGAGTATCTTGATATTTCTTTCAGAAAGATTCTCTATCAAGGCTTTGAATTCCTTGAATTTACTGAACACTTCATCTTTTGATTTCAAAAGGTAAACCCATGTTTTACGAGAATAGTCATCAATAAAAGATACATAGTATACATAGTCATTGATTGAGGATGATGGCATTGGGCCACACAAATATAAGTGAATGAGTTCTAAGACTCCTCGTTCTTTATTGTCTCTCTTCGGAAAATGGTTCTTCATGTTCTTCCCTTGTGCACATCCATTGCACACACCTTCATGGTTAACCTTGATTTCTAGTAGACCTGTGACTGCCTTGCATACATACAGTAATGCCTTGTAGTTGATGTGGGCTAATATTTTATGCCAAAGTTCACAGGGATTCTCAATGGCATGGGTCATGGATTCTTCTGAGTGACCCTTTAGCTTATACAAGCCACCTTCTTCTTTTCCAATAACGATTGCTTCTTTCATGGTTTTTCCTTTAGCCCACATTAGAACTTCTCCATCTATAAAGGAAATCTGAAGCCTTTCTTTGAATCTAAAGCTAATATGGAGAGTAGGTTCTTTGTCAAACCTGGTACATAGAGTACATCCTTCATCTTCATTGGAGTCCCTGAATTCATCTTGTAGTTTGATTCTCCTACTCCCTTGATAGGGTATTGATAGTCATCTCCAAGCGTAACTTTCTGAGAAAACTTATTTTTTGAAAGGCAAGAGAGAATGTCTCTTTGACCTATCATGTGCTTGGAAGCACCACTATCAATGAGCCAAGTGTCCTCTCCAGGTGCTACTGATCCTGAGAGGGCCGAGATTATAACATAGTCTTCAATTCGTTCTTTTAACATCTTTGTGGATGGCTCTTCATCTTCAACTGCATGGGCGTGATGCCTCTTGTTTTTCCTCTTGTATTCTTCTCATCTAGCTGGAAAATGTCTCACAATATGTCCCATCTTGTCACAATGGTAGCACTGGTAAGATGAGAAGTCTCTTTCTTTTCTTTGTCCTTTCTTTTGGAATCTCTTTGGTTGAGATTCTTTGTGTATGATTTTTTTTTGGGATTGAGACTCTTTATGAGTTTCTTTCTGGAAGTAAGACTTATTTCTTCCTCCTTTAGTGTGAGTAGATAGGGCTTGATCCTCTTTGGGACCTCTATTCCATATGACCACAGGTGGTGACCAAATGCTACACCAAACGAGTGCTTGATCACTTGTCAATATCAACGATCATGTTTTAATAACATAATGAGATGGATGACTATCATGACTTCAAAACTTTGTCCTTCGCGACTTCCATCCTTTGCAATTATTCAACCTTTCGGAGTGCATTTCGTCGAAGTAGATCGGATGGTCGATATTCATTCTTCTGTTAGATGGACGATCCTGGCTTGTCCAAAGGTTTCAAACAAATCAATGACCGTGAATTAATTTGCAGGTGAGTGGATGGTTCTCGTTTACTTAGGGACTTCGTACTTCATGACTTCCAACCTCTACAATCTTTCAACCTTCTGGAGTACATTTCGTCGAAGTACATCGGATGGTAGATATTTGATCTTTTGTTATATTCACTATCTTGGCTTTTCCATAGGTTTTAAACAAATCGACGGTCAGGACTTGATCTGCAGTTGAGTGGATGGTTCTCACTCACTTTGGGATTTTGACGCTTCGGGACTCTAGTCTTTGCAGTCATTCAACTCTTCCGGACAGAATTCTGCTGAAGTTCTTATTAGCACTTTTTGCTTGATAACCTCCACATGTCCAGGAGCTGACTGTGGTATTAACCATTCCAATTGTTTATTCTATTAGCGCTTTTAGGATCTCGACCATGAATCTTCCTTCTCGACGAACGATCAGATCTTACTTCGGAGCTTAGGCACTTCGGGACTCTGGGTTACTAGAAATCTGAGGTAGTTCAATCCCTTCGGAGTGGTTACCTACCGAATAAGTCATACAACTGTGGTGACTTCTTGTTGTCATTTTTTTATTATACCTTACGCTATCCTTCCACTGCATTTGATCTAACAGTCATGATTCATCTCGAAGGATCTTAGATCAATGACCAACGTTAGTTTGTGACTTCGAGCTTCGACACTTCGGGTAGCTATTGGTGGTAAATGTTGGTTTCCCCCGAAGGACATACTCCCGGAGTGATGTAACTAGCTGACATCATTGTTGACTTGGCACTCGACGAGTGACTGCCATGTGTCACATAGATTTGTGACTTACATATACCTAAAATTCCAACTGGACCTTGACACTTGTCACCATCTGATTGCACCATGTGTCCTTGATGACATGGTATCATTGGCGTGGATCTCCTAATGTGTCACATGTCCTCCTCCTGGATCTAACGGTCGTACTTGAAACCAGCGTGGGGATCTACGATCAAGGATAATTTTGAAGTCCCAACTAGCACGATGTTTAAAACCATCGTCGAGTTCTGCAATGGAAACTGCTCATTGGTAGTGGGATTGATGCCAACTGTTGATCTATTTTTAGGTGAAGATCGACGATCTGTGTGGATTGAGGAACCAAAACTTGTGCGGCTGTTAAATCATCCTTTCAATCCCACAATGGATCCCTGTCGTCGATCTTCCTTCACTGAGATCTGACGGTCATGACTTAATTAGATGTTGATCTGAAGATCTTCCTCTGCCACTCCTAGATCTGACGGTTGTTGTGGCTTTATGCTTAATTCAGTCTTTGATGGCCACGATCTATTCTTTTGTTAGATCAATGGCCCCTGTAGCTTACTTATTTGTTCTTGGCTTCTTTTCGTCGAAGTGGTCAGCGCTGGAGTTGACTTTGATCTAGAGTTGAGGGGATTTCCCTGCTCTCTCTCTGATTCGACGTTCTACAAAATTTTGTGACTCCAGAACTTCAGGGCTTCGAAGGTCTAGGTAATTGTTGCTCCAATTTCCACCGGAGTTGGTAAGCGCCGAAGTTTACTGCGATCTATGGTTGATGATCGTTTATCCTGATCTGATGGTTGGGATTTAATTTCTCCCATCTTCTAGCTTCATCTCAATCTGATGGTCCTAGACTGTCCCGAAAACTTCATCAATGAACGTAATTCCTCCTAACCTATTTGGCTTTATACTTGGATTCCAACTGAACCAAGATCGTTGATCTGTGCCTTTGGTCAATGATCGTCGATTTTCATATCTCCCAACTGTAATAGAGTTTCCTCACAATTCTAAGTGTGTTCTCTAGTTGATATGTTGGGAATTATATCCCAATAGCACTTTTGCAATGCATTCTCCTTTCTGAGCTTTGGGTTAATGTTCTTCTTCTCCCTATTTGACAACAATGACAATATCATACCACTGTTTCCAACATTCTCCCCTTTTGCATTGATGGAAACCTTTTTCTTTTTGAAATTTCTGGTCTTATCAATTTCCTCCCCCTTTGACTGCAATGGCAAAGGGGATATTTCTTCGCTCCCCCTGTGGAAATGCTCCTCTTGACCATGTTCCCCCTTCTGATACGATTTTATGGTTTTTAATGAGGTTTTTTAATTACTCCTAATTTATGTTGAAGATTTTCAAAAGTACTCATGGGAAAAGGTTTTGTGAAAATGTCTGCAATTTGTTCTTTGGTGTCTACATACACTATTTTAACTATTTTTTGGGTAACCCGGTCTCTTAGGAAATGGTATTTAATTGGTGTGTGTTTGGTTTTAGAATGCATTATGGCACTAGTGTTATCACAATTAATAGTAATGGGATTATCATATCTTATTTGTAAATCTTCTAATGTTTTCTTCATCCAAATAACTTGTGTGCAGCAGGATGCAGTAGAAATGTATTCTACCTCTGTTGTAGATAGTGATATGGATGTTTGCTTCTTACTTAACCATGCTACCAGAGATTTTCCTAGAAAAAATTCTCCTCCACTGGTGCTTTTCCTACCATTTATAGTACCGACCCAATCTGCATCAGTGTATGTAGTTAGATTGAAGTCTTTATCTTTTGGATATCATAATCCAAGTTCTAAGGTGCCTTTAAGATATCTGAATATTCTCTTTACTTCTTTTAAGTGAGTTTCTTTAGGTGCGGATTGGAAACTTCCCAAGAGTCCTATAGCCTGTATGATATCAGGTCTTGTTGTTGTTGAATAGATAAAACTTCCAATCATTGATCTGTACATCGTTTGGTACACTTTTGGTGAATCGTATTCTAGGCTTAGTTTACATCCAGTGACCATGGGAGTACTCATAGGTTTACTATCCTCCATTTGGAATTTTTTTAACATTTCTTTGAAATATTTGTCTTGGGAAATGAATATTCCATTTTATGTTTGATTTACTTGTAAACCTAAGAAAAAGGATAGTTCTCCCAACATAGACATTTCAAATTATTTGATTCAGGTGGATATTGGTGGCCACCCACCTATTCCAACTGGATCCTCTTGTATGTTTTTGTTCAGCATGTTCTTCTATACTTCTTTGTAATTGTGGGTTCTACACTTCTGGGGTTGTATGAATCTCCACACATCCTCTAGGTGGATACTGGTGTCCTCTCACCTAATCCAACTAGCTTATTTTGTATTTTTTCATGTCAACACATCTTGTTGTACTTCCAGGGTCGTTTTGGGGCCCTAAACATTGTTTTTTTGGATCGCCATAGTCAAATTGTAGACAAAGTCAGAGTTTGATGGTGGAATGTGTATCTCTCTGAAATACCTTTCCAAGGATCTATCACGTGCCTAAAACGAGGGTCGTATGCAAAAGTTACGACCCCAGGAAGTTGAGGTACCAACTTACCCATAGGGGCCCACATGACTTTTGGCATTTCACCTTCTAGGGTTAGGTTTTTGGATGTCCAGGGTTTTGGAATTCATGAGTAATATCAAAAAGGCCTCTGAATCCTCATTGTAATCATTATGATCAGACAGATGTGCGTATCATCCACATCTCTTCTCAGAGATAGCTACCACCATTCAAGCAAGTGTTTCAGTTATGCAATTTTACAGTTTCAACTTATTTCATTTATTTAATAGAAGATGTTGTTCGTTGGATATCTGTGTTATGCTTCATATCTCTGTGTTTATTGTATTTAGTCTGTAATCAGTTCATTTTTCTCCTAAATCTGGATCAGTGGTATCAGAGCGGTCTGCTCTTCATTTATTTTCCTTCGTGCATGTCCCTGACAAGATCTGGGTATAAGAAGTTGGGACTCAAACCAATCGAGCCATTGAAAAATTGGTCGCATCAAGCCCGACAAAAACCCATGGGGGATGAAAATAAATATGATGGAGCAGGAGATCATATTAAAATGTTGCTCGAGGAAGCCCTCATGTGAAAAATGAACGAAAGGATGGACAACTTTGCGCAGATCCTTCGATTGTTGCCCACAAGAGAAGCATCTTCATCAAGCAGCCATGCAACCCCCTTCAAGGTACTTGATATTCCATTATTTGAAGGATTGATAGATGCAGATGTTGTAGATAAATGGTTGAATCTGATCGAAGGGTATTTTTCGGTCCACAATTTTTCTGATAGGGAAAATATTACTTTTTCACTACTCAAGGTTGTCCCCCATTTTAAGGATTGGTGGGATACTTACTCTAAGAAAAGGGTCATAGAGGAATCTGCAATATTTTTGGTGGCCCCTTAATGGGACTCCTTCCAAGACGCCATTAAAGAACAATACTACCATGTTGGAAGCTACGAGGACCAATATACCAAATGGACCACCCTATGTTAATAAAAGGACCAAACAATACCATATTTCACCAATATTTTCCATACCCTGTGCACCAAATTGGGTATCAAAGACTCTGAGCATCATCTAGTGCTCAAATACTGCGGCTGTTTGCATAGATAAATTCAAACAGAAATGGAGTTTTTTTACATAGCCTCATTGGGAACAACTTATAGATATGTTGTCAAGATTGAGCAGGAATTTAAGCAAAAGAGGCGAGAGTTTGGATCTACAAAATCCTCACAGTCGAAGCAGGGAAAAGGTGGCCCCAACCCACACAGCAAGAGACCAAGCTGAGATGGTATCTCTCAGGAC
This sequence comes from Picea sitchensis, assembly GCA_010110895.2. Taxonomy (NCBI): domain Eukaryota; kingdom Viridiplantae; phylum Streptophyta; class Pinopsida; order Pinales; family Pinaceae; genus Picea; species Picea sitchensis. The sequence goes on along the minus strand of SNQJ01S0047019.1, from coordinate 38,503 downwards.
AATTAGTCCAAGTCGCAACACAAGAAGGGCAATGAGAAGATGAAGAAGGACACAGGAAAATGGTGTGAGTACCATAAAATCCCTTGGCACAACACTGAAGAATGTCGCTCCAAGAAGTCACTCGTGGTCGAGATGAAGGCTTCTAAGTCGGAGGCCGATTCTAATTCTGAATCAAATTCCGAAGGAGGGAACCCGATTATTGATGTTGAACCCAGTGCCACTATCTCTATCACCAAAATCCATCCAAGCGAACTAGAATAACCAGAGGAAGGGGAACGCCTCTTTTACTCACAGATGTGGGTAAAGGGGACTCTGCTTCATTTCATTGTCGATAGCGGTAGTCAAAAGAACCTAATTTTAGTAGAGGTCATCAAGATACTAGACCTTCCAATGAAATGACACTCGCTTTCCTACACCATTGGTTGGCTTCACCAAGGAAGAGATCTTCGTGTCAGCCAACAATGTCATCTACCCTATCGCATCAAGTCTTTCAAAGATGAGGTATTGTGTGATATTTCTCCTCTTCAAGTTTGTGATGTTATTTTAGGATAACTATATTTTTGGAAGCATCATGTTGTGTATGAGTCTAGACCCCGCAGTGTTATTATTACTTTGGGTAGAAAATTGTACAGGATACCAGAGGTAGCATCGCATACCGTTATTTCTTTAATCTTTACTAAGAAATGAAGTAAGGTCATTTCACAGGCCGGGAAGTTCATCTTTTTTGTGATTTGTGCTCACAGTAAGAAAAAGGTCTCCACCACATCTATGGACTCTACACAGAGCCTCTCTTTGCAGCAGAATAAAGTGGACTAGATCATGGAAGAATACATAGACATCTTCTCCTCACCCATTGGGGTACTGATGCACTACCAAGTCAAACATCCAATTGATCTGACCCCTGATGCACCTCTACCTAATGGAATAGTCTGTCATCGCTCACTGATGGAAAATGACGAAATCAGGCATCAGATCCAAGATATTCTTAAAAAGAGGCACGTGAGACCCAACTCGGAAGCCCGATTATACTGGTGTAGAAGAAGGATGGGACTTGGCGACTCTGCATTGATTACAGATCCTTAAGCAAAATCACCTTCAGGAACCGATACCCAATTCCCAGGATTGATGACCTTCTTGACCAACTCAAGGGGTAAAAGTTCTTCAACAAGATTGACCTAAAGTCTGGCTACCACTAGGTTCCCATCGAACCAACTGATGTATGGAAGACAACCTTAAAATCTAAAGAAGGTCTCTTCAAATGGTTGGTCATGCCCTTTGGCTTAAAAAATGCACCAACCACTTTCATGAGGTTGATGGATGATGTATTGAGACCCTTCACCAACTCCTTTGTGGTGGTATATTTGGATGACATCCTCATCTTCAACAAAACTTGGGAGGAGCACATGTGGCATATTCAACAGGTTTTGAGCACTTTGCGGCAGCACAAGCTATATACCGACTTGGAAAAATGCTCTTTTGGAATGAACAGGGTCCAATACTTGGGATGCATTGTTGATGAGCATGGGGTACATGTTGATCCAGCTAAGATCCAAGTCATCTGTGATTGGCCAGCCCTGAACACACTAACTGAGCTTCGAATCTTCTTGGGACTAGCCAACTTCTACCGACGGTTTGTGTTGGGATTCTCCCATATTGCATGGGACCTCAACCATGTGACCAAGGGCAGTGGTAGGTAATTTCCTGTGGGGGAAGGAACAAAAAATAGCATTCAATGATCTGAAGCATCGCTTGTGCTTAGCTCCAGTAATCTCCTTGCCCGATCTGCAACAATAGTTCGAGATTGAGACTGATGCATCTGACTATGTTGTAGACGTAGTTCTCA
>SNQJ01S0047019.1:11889-30165 GCA_010110895.2 Picea sitchensis | reverse complement strand
TCACTAAGTTGTTGAGTATCTATAATTTTAGAGGTCCAAAAGTTCTTTAGTGGGAAGGTGTGATCCAGGATAATCTAAGGAATGCTCATAGAGGTCTAGGAGGATGTGGAATGCTCACAGAGGTCCCAGGAGATCCATAAGAGCTTAAAATTTGATCGTCTCAAATAACTGAGAAAATGCCAGCAATGCGTAGAGCTCATCGTCATTTTTCCAACAACGCAAATGGAAATTCAAACGAAGTTTTTATGCAAATGTTATGAGTGGTCAAATTTCTCGTCAAACCTGGAAAAAGGTCAAAGGGAAAAGTAGAAAGAGTGACATGTGTCACCACTGCAAGGGTGACACGTGGCCTCCGTACAATTTATGTGGCAGACAAATCAACATGGCATGGCATGACAGTTGGCAAGGTGACCGGGCAAGTCATACATACAAGTGGTCGAATCATATTTTGACAAGTGGCAAGGGATAGCCAATGAGAGGAAACCATGTGGCGACCTCCCATTGGCCTATATTGGTTAGTGTTTACCAAAATTTTGGGAGTCGACGGGGGTTGAACCCACGACCTCCCAAAGACCTTACCAAACCTCCATTGTCAATACACCATACTGATGATTCTTAAAAATATATGTATTCATATATATTTGAATTTATATTAAAGTTTGAATGGCCAACAAAAGGGTCGAGGGTCTAAGCCCTCAACCCTATCCCTTTGTTCATTGTATACCGCATAACCATTCTATATTCACGTGAGGTTGTTAACACATATGTTATTTGTAACATATGGTTTTAACCATATGTTAAACGGTTCAAATAAAATGACGGGAATATATGGTGGTCATGAACCCCCAACTTTCCATATATAACCACAACGTCCTAACCAACATGCCAACAAGTCCTACTTGTTACGTGATTCCTCCACATTTAATGTTAAGTTACATTAAGTTGCGGACGAGGGGTTAGGGCCATGACCTATTTATGGGCATGGATCCCAACACTTAGACATGCATTCCCATGTTTCAACAGATTTCGATGCAGGGCATGGATTCCAAGGCAGTGCAGATTGTCTCGATTTTTGTGCAAAGGAAGAGGCCAAGTATGTTTGTCTCGTAAAATGTGACATGAGGTATATTGTCCAAACATAAGCAAATTTATACTCATTTTTCACGCTTTCTCACAAGGATAATGAATTTTAGGTCTATTTTATGATCATAAGTCATTTATAAAAGTCTTAGTCCACATTTCCATTAATGAGATTTTAGCGCATTATTTTGCATGTCGAAGATGGTGAAATTGAGCCAGTTCGGAACTTGCTCGACTTTATACTCAAATTTCTCATAATTTCGCAAGGATTCTAATGGTGAACTAATTTTCTTGTTTTGAGCAGTGGAATTAAAGAGAGTCCATTAAAATGGATTTTTGCAAGCTCATGTTGTAATGTAATTGGTGTTTTGAGATGATGGAGAATAGTCATGCTATCGAAAGGGACTTTGAAGATGAAGCAATAAATGAAATCTACATATGTAATTTGAGTTCTTTTATTTTTTGTTGTGTCATCTCACTATTTTGCAAATTAATCATCAATTTATGAGTTTTTGGATAAGATGAACATCATTAAAATTATGTAAATCACCTCAATACGATCAATAAATTAATTCTGAATCAAGTTAGATGATGCATGTAAATATTTAAAGGAATAAGTATTGTCTAAGGATTTTGGGATCAAGTGGTGTCAGGGCTAGTTTTAACGTGTATTTGCAAGCTATTTATGTGATGAGATTCAAGAGTTCAGTTGGTGAATATTTTGAAGGATCTTATCAAGAGGACAAGATGAGTAAAGTTCTCATGAAGTTGAGGTTGGAGAAGAATATTAATCGTCGGATCTAGAAGGAGAATTTTGAGTTAAATATGCAGTTGCAAACTCTTGAGGAAGAGAAGTAGAAGCTGTAAGATTGAATGTTATGTCATGAGGAATTCCATAAAGGTATTTTTCATGAGTTAGAAACAAATTTTTAGATTAGGAATCAAGTATTGGCACCATCAGTACAAATCCATGAAGATTGGAAGGTTGAGAATGTAAAGTCTCCAATGCAAAAGGGACTACCTCTTTCGAAAGGCATGATCGAGGAAGATGACACATCATATTACTCTTTTTCTCATCAAGATGGAGAATGCTCAAGGATGGTTGAAGCAAGTAGAACTTTAGATGAAGAGGTCCTTCATAAATAATTAGTCTTACCTTCCAGTCTAGAGAAAGGTAACATGTGTAAGACATCTCCAGAGAAAGATATGCATGTTAAAGGAGAAGGAATTAAGACTTTTCCCACTAGTGAATGGTCTAGATATCCTTGTACTTCCTGTGGAACTAGAAACCATTTTGTGGAGAAGTGTCGAAGAAGACAAATTGTGCAATTAAATCCCTCCAAGAAGAAGGCTAAATGTAAATATCATTTCTCAAAACAAAGGAAAAGGGGGAATGATAAGAAGGGATCATGGTTCCAAGATAGGAACAAGACACTTTGCTCTTATTTTGGTAAGAGTGGACATCAGATCCAGAAATTCTGGAAACTTTACTCACACTTATGTCCAAAGAAGAACCAAAAATATGTAAAGGCACTTGCAAGAAGACAAACAACAACTCCAGATGAAGTTAATGGTATCACTGAAAGGTTTGGGAATGAATACTTCCTAATGGTTGGTCTTGGAAAACTAGTCTATGAAGACATCGAGGAATGGTTCATGGAAAGTGGCTCATCTCGCCACATGACCGGAATGAGATCAATATTTCTGAATTTCTCAGAATTTGACACAAATTTCTATGTAGGATCTAGAAACAACACCACACAAGCAATAAGGGGGTATGGATATGTAATATTCTAGCTCGAGTCGGGAGGATTTATGGGAATAGAGAATATGATATATGTTCTAGATTTAAAGATAAACCTACTCTTAGTTGTGGCATTTGAAGATGAAGGCTATGCAGTCGCATTCCAGAATGGTCAGGTACTTGTGTATTCAAGGGAAGCCACTCCAGACACAACAATAGTGTGTGGTGTTCACAAAGAGAGGTTATATAGGTTACTTGGAAGGCCCATATTTTGTTCTAATGGTTACTTAGATTCAAAATCAAATTCAGTATCAAATTCAATGTCACATTCAATATCAACGTCAAAGGCATTGTCAGAGGTCGAAAGCTGCGAGACTCCTCCCAGTACAATGGGAATAATCAGTGCATAAGTAAACCATCTAAATATTTCATTATATATGTATATTTGTAAATGTAATATGAATATGTGTATATCTCCTAAAGTCTATTTAGAAGGCTTGTAAGCCACTCGTTGTAAATTATGAGAATGAGAGAGACTCTGTAAAATTTCTATATTGCCACCTTATATGTTGATAAGAGTGAGAAGGATTTTGTAAGAGATTTTATATATTGCCACCTTATATAATATTGAGAGTGAGAGGAATCTCGTTAAAATATATTTCTAGATAGTCACCTTACATATTATTCATAAGTGAGAGGAATCTCTTTAAAAGGATTTCTATATAGCCACTTTGTTTTAGGAGTGAGAGGAATCTTGTTATAAATATTTCTAAGCCTTTAGACAACATTATAGAAAATTTATTGTCTCGTCATCAACTAAAGGACTATATATGGATCAAATTGTTTAAGTTAGCATTCTTGATTATGAAGTACTAAAGGCAAAGGAACAAAAGGATGCAGGTAGTTGGAACATGTAGATCAAAAGCGAAAAGAACATCGAAGTATTGCAAAAGTTTCTAGAGGTGGTAAAGGATAAATAATCCTCTTTTAAGAGTCATATAAAGGTGCATGCTATAAGCATCTTTAAAATACTATGTCATGTTCATGTGGATGTATACCTTGAACATAAGCAAGTCAAGTATATGGTAATAGTACAAATCAATTTGTTTTTCAAGGAAGGAGAAGTAATGGACATGGAATTCATTCAGAGACTCCCACAGATACATCGGTAGTACAGGAACAATGATTCCAAAAGGGAAAGGCATAGATCAACATTCAAATTGGTTTCATATTGGACTAGATGGACTATCTTCAGCAGTAGGAGATAGGAATGGATGTTGGAATACATGATACAAGTATTGCATAGATTCAATGAACATGACTTTTGTTGTCAAGAAATCTATGAGCCAAAACCAGAGTTATTAGTGACAATTCCAGAGACCAAAGTCAAAGCTATATTATAGAAAAGTAGACAGAAGTACAATGATCTAATACCTAGGATCAAAGATCCAAGATGAAGACTGAATTCTAGAGAAGATTCAACAAGATGGAAGAGTAAGTTATTGTCACTAGGTTGTTTAGTATCTATATTTTTGGAGGTTCAAAAGTTCTTCAGTGGGAAGGTATGATCTAAGAGGATCTAAGGAACGCTCACAGAGGTCCAGGAGGATCCAGAATACTCATAGATGTCCTAGGGGATCCATAAAAGCTCAAAATTTGACCGTCTCAAATGACCGCGAAAAGGACATCAATGCATAGAGCGCGTCGTCAACTTTCCAACGGTGCAAACAAAAAGTCAAATGGAGTTTGTATGAAAAATTTATGAGTGGTCAAAGTTTCAGTCAAACCTGGAAAAAGGTCAAAGGGAAAAGTAAAAAGGGTAACACATGTCACCACTGCAAGGGTGACACGTGGACTTTGTACAACTTATGTGGTAGACAGATCAACATGACATGGCATGACAGTTGGCAAGGTGAATGAGAAAGTTGTACACCCAAGTGGTCGAATCATATGTTGAAAAGTGGCAAGGGATATGTGGCGACCTCTCATTGGCCTATATTGGTTGATGTTTACCAAAAATTTGGGAGTTGACGGGGGTCGAACCCACGACCTCCCAAATACCTTACCAAACCTTCGTTGCCAGTACACCATACCGATGATTCTTAGCCATATATGTGTTCATATATATATTAATTTATATTAAAGTTTGAATTGGTGGATAAAGGGCTGAGGACCTAAGCCCTCAACCCTAACCCTTGGTTCATTGTATACCATATAATCATGTTATATTTGTGGGAGGTTGTTAACACATATGTTATTTATAACATATGGTTTTAACCATATGTTAAACGGTTCAAACAAAACGACGAAAATATATGGTGTTCAGCGAGGCTCGAAGCATCGACTTGCCATATATAACCACAACATCCTAACCGACATGCAAACAAATCCCTCTTGTTATGGGATTTCTCCACATTTAATGTTAAGTTACATTAAGTTGTGGATGACATTAAGTTGTGGATGAGGGGTTAGGGTCGTGGCCTATTTATGGGCATGGATCCCAACACTTAGACATGCAATCCCATGTTCACAAATATATCGAGGCACAAATTTCGATGTAGGGCATGGATTCCAAGGTAGTATGGATTGTCTCGATTTGCGTGTAAAGGAAGAGGTCAAGCATGGTTGCATCGTAAAGCGTGCCATGCAATATATTATCTAAACATATGCAACTTTATACTCATTTTTCACGATTTTTCGCAAGCATCATGAATTTGAGGTCTATATTATGATTCGATATCATTTGTAAAAGTATTAGTCCAAATTTCCATTAATGAGCTTTTAGCGCATTGTTTTGCATGTCGAAAAGGGTGAAATTGAGTCAATTCGGAACTTGGTCGACTTTATACTCAAATTTCTCATAATTTCACAAGGATTCTAATGGTGAACTCATTTTCTTGTTTTAAGTAGTGGAGTTAAAGAGAGTCCATTAAAATGGATTTTTGCAAGCTCATGTTGTAATGTAATTGATGTTTTGAGATGATGGAGAACATTCATGCTATATGTTAGAACAAAAATTGACATTTCCAAAAAAAAATGTTCCTTGCCCAAATTATCTCAGTCTTGCTAACCTTGAAAACCTTGTGTTATTTTTCATAAGCTTCTCATTTCCACAAACCTTCAAATTTTTCATCAATTTTTTCAAGTCTTCAAATCCTTGCATCAAACCTTTCAAAGTTTCTTATTATCTCAAAATGTCAATGTTGTGAAGTCCTGCACTTCCTTGGTTGCTTCAATTATGTTCAAAAATACCAAAAAAAGCCCACCAAATGATAATGATAGTCAAAAACCAAATATTTCAAAAGTGAGATTGATGATATAAAATCATTTTATATAATTTTTATTATTATTAAATGATTTTATACTTAAATTAAATTAATATGTGAAAATTTGGGCTATATTATCCAAATCCTTGGTCTTAACCAAGTCTCCAAATCAGCAATGTGACAAGTCATATGTGAGCCTAAAGCCAAGTGTCAAGCCCAAGAAAATGTAAGTTTTATCACTCATCGAGCCTCATTTCCAAGCATGTAACTGAAGGCTAGACCATCCAACAAAGTCACATCGCATGCCAAGTCACTAGACAACACACAAGAAGGCGCTAAGAGGAGAGCCCACAAGGAACCAATGCATTACACTACGCATCTAGATAGGATGGAATTAAAAGGGAATCAAACAACATCATCTGACCGTCCATATCACACCCAGATCAACGATAGTCAGGTACTTCGGGTCTTCTAACTTACCCAATGTTTAATCAAACACTGATGTGTCTTGGTCATCGTTCCAAAAGCCAGCTTCCATTTTGGAATTTTGGTCACCGGGTGAATTCATTTGTAATTCCTCATCTTCGCCCAAAGGCACGAAGTGAGAGTTCCTAGTTCTCTCAAGTCTCTATTCCATCGCCCAAGATTCATAATTCCGCAAGCAAATTTCCAGATCACCACATGAAAGTTACCAGGGAAAACGTAATGGTTTTCGAGAAGTAGAGTTCGGGCTGATATTCCGGGAAAATAAATAAGAATTTGACGAAACCAAGACATGGGTTTTGTCGGGGACGACCTCAAATAAATGACATAGGAGCAGAATGATAAAATTTAAAGCGTTTTGAGAGATCTTGGTGTTTTTCTGAAGGGCATGCGTCCAGATTTAGTGTGCATGGACGGATTTGCAAAAAACACCAGCAACAATTGGTTTCATCTTTTGGGCACTTGCAAAAGATGACATTTCTGCACTTGGTATTTCTCCTTTGGCTTCAGGTTGGTCAAATTACAAATGCAATGTTGAAAACGCCCATATTCTGAAATTGCACGCATCGTTTATTCAGGCTTAGTCGTTGACTCAAGAGATAGAGTTACAAATGAATATTCATTTCCTCTTGCTACTAAGCGAGTGAACATTGCAGGGAATTATATTACATTTTATTTGATTGAGCTTCTTCTTCGGTAAGGGTATGTTCTTAATAGAACATCAGATTTTGAAACAGTAAGAGAAATTAAAGAGAAGCTATGCTAAATCAGCTATGATTTCAAAAGAAAAATGTCAACAGAACAACATGAACTCATTTGGAAAGAAGTTCCAGAGAGTATTCATGTATCACAAAGCGTGGATAAAATCCAGGACTTGTGGGAAGTAATGCTAAAGATAACAGTCTTTATTCATTGTTGAATCTACAGGAGCAATCAAATCTTCTCAAATGCTTCTTAATGCTATTGATATTCTTAGGAATAAACTTAAAACAATTCAGTTGTCACCAGAAACTGAAGAAGATAATGCATCATTCATTAATCTAGAGAAGCACATGCGAGATGAAGATTTATTTACAGTCGTGTTGTTGGTTTGGGTTTGGTTGTATCTATAATGGAATAAGAACACCAACTTTGATATTTTAATGGCTTTTGTACAAATTTATGTGATCCAATCCCTTCATACGATTCATCTTTCCCATTACCATGTCGAATGGTGCACTCATTAGAATAAATCAAATTGCAGGGAAGTGAAGTAACTAGTTTGTTGGTGCTCTTCTTGTGCATTTTTGGTAGCAGCAATATTTTTGAATTAAGGTGCATTGAGTCGATGCAGATGGAGTTTTTGAAGAGGAATATTGTAAGTGCTCGAGAAGATAAAAATCCATCATTGATCTTGTTATCTTTGAGCTTTCGAAACTATATCATGGGGAGAAGCATTTTCGGATTTGAGGTTTTGTTTTGGTTCTGTATTCCTCTGCCCAACAATTCATTTCTGTTCTCAAGGCTATATTCTTTGCTTTCAAGTTACCGTGTGCATCGTCAGGAGAGGCACTTATTTAAGGACTCATTCTCTTCCAAGGAGGAGAGGTCCAAGAAATAAAAGGATTTCAAGTTTTAAGAAATGTCAGGGTTCATTACTTGTCATTGTTGGGAGATAGATTTTTTACCCTATGCATCATCCAGAATAACTTATTGTCAGTTTTATGGATAGTTTGGTGTCTCTCATCTACAAGCATGGTGATGAATGAACAAAAACAAGGGCTATACTTTGTAATATGTATCACCATGTCATATTTAATGAGTTTTCTATGGCCCGTGATTTGTTCCTCATGAGTCATTTGTAGGATGGTGTACAACACATTTCTATTTTTCATCGGAGGATGAGGTGAATTTGAAATATATTTATGAACTGGTTTGTTAACAAAAGAGAGACAACACAGCCAGTATAGGAAAACAAATCAATATTTTCCAGATTCAAAGGCATAATATTAGCAGTCAATCATAACAGATTTGGGAGGCAGATTTTCAGGCAACAGTTCCAACATTTGGCAAGCCAATTCCAGTTTTCAAGAGAAAGATCAGCAGATTGAAGATTATTTCCATATTTTTAGGCAGCAGTCGAGCCTTCAATGATACAAGTGCCAGGTTGAAGGTGGATAAAATCTTGATAAGAGAAAGCAGCTCAACATGTTTTGGAGGTGTTTGGTGATGAGATGGCAGTCAAAGCTTATAGGTGGCAGAGTAATTAGCAAGATGACTCCAGATCATAGATTTCAAGGAATTCGACTTCAACTATCCCAGCTTTCTTGCAAAGAGATCATATATTGTTTCTATTTTTAGGATATTGTCATGATTGTTTCGTAACAGATATCCAACCATTTACAGGATTAGAGGCATCAGATATTCAACAAACAAAGAGAATAAAAGTAGCAGTGTAAGACATGAGAAGAGGTCGTCTTCCCGAGAGCCTTTTGGGAAAGAAATGTAATCAGAGGTCTTTTAATAAAATATTTTGTAGAGCTTTGGAGATTCTCATACTTCGTGTGCTAAATCATGTGTTTCTTTTGATTTGTGTCTTATCTCTCATGTTTACATTTCTTCTGCTCATTGTCTCCTTTAGGTTGTAGCAGCCATAATTCAATACAACCCATGTTGTGGTGAATTTAAAAGAACTTATTTGAACCCAGTATTTCCTCTGTTTTGTTGTGAACAAAACAAGACCTGAGTTCAGATATTAATGCTTAATTTCTAAAAAATTAATTGCAATCTGAGTGAGTTGAAATTAGTTCCTCTATCAAATAGAAAACTAAATTTATCCTTGCTAGGTACCTGTTTTTTTGTTTCGGTTTTGTTCATCCAAGTTCTTCTACCCATCCTTATGATTATAAATGGATTTAGCAGATGAAGTCATGCCTCCTTTATTCTAATTTGTAATTGTTAAAAGACTCATTTTACCTCAGATCCAAAAGCCTCCAAGGACTGATCAATCAATCATTTTTATGTTCTTGAAAATGTGCTAGGCTTGGCTCTATTGCAGCCTAGAGTCAACTCTAGCGACAACACTATCTAAAGAGACTTTGAATATGAAATAATAGATGTCATCTACATATGTAATTTGACTTCTTTTATTTTCTATTGTGTCATCTCACTATTCTACAAATTAATCATCAGTTTACGAGTTTTTGGATAAGAAGTATATCATCAAAATTCTGTAAATCACCTCATTACGATCAATAAATTAATTCTGAATCAATTTAGATTATGCATGTAAATATTTAAAGGAATAATTGGTGTCTAAGGATTCTAGGATCAACAACTCATCCATTGTCATATTGTCTAGATCCTTCATTTCCTCAATAAAATATATCTTGGGATTAAATATTGAGGGAAGTGACCTGAGCACCTTCTGTACAATAATATATTATTCAACATCTTCTCCTAATCCTTTGATAGAGTTGACAACCACATCCACACAAAGAAGACAGGCTGCAATATTCTCTTTTTTCATTCATCTTGAGAGTCTCAAATTGTTCTTTATAGATTTGTAACTTTGCTCTCTTAACCTTATCATCTCCTTAATAAATATTGTGTAGTTTGTCCCACATCTCTTTAGCTGAGGCACAGTGCATGAATTTGTTGTATACTAATCTTGTTAATCCGCAAAGAATAGCATTTGTGGCCCTTTAATTATTGTTACTAAGCCTAATTTCAGTTGGGGGAGTGCCTAGATTTTTTGTAGTCGTTTCCTACTGAATCCCACACTTCATATCCAAGTGACATAAAAAATGCTTGCATTATTATTTTCCAAAAGACATATTTTGATCCATCAAATTTTGGTGCTTTATTTGTGGAGAACCCTTCATGTCCCTCCATTGTGAGGATGCACCTTCCAGCGGTTAGACTATTCCTAAAGGAACCTGGTCTGAAGCCAATTGTTGGAATACTAAGAGGGGGGTGAATCGATATTACACGATAATTTTTACCACAACTTTCCTTTTAATTGGAATTTTTTATTTACCAGTAGTCAGTTATGAACAGTTAAATCATAAAATACAAAATACACAGATATTTACCATGGAAATCCAAATGGGAGAAAACCACAAAGCTTTATTTATAAAAAATTGTAAGCACCAACTTATAACAGACAACGATCTGCCATAATATTTGCTGGCACTAACCTACACGGGATACCAATCCCCTTGTTGAGCACCAACTCAGCCAATGGGCACCAACCCACAAAATTATCATTCATGGGAACCAACCTGTAGGAGACACCAATCTCCTTCTTTGCTCCACCCTGCCACCCTGAATAGATTTGTTTGCTTCAAAATACCTTTCCAACATGCTTCATCCTCTGTGTCATCAAACCTTAGATCCTCTTCATTGCTTCTATGCTTTCGTACAAGCTTTAGAGCCTATGTTATTCTCACGCTTATTACTTTTACTCTTCCACACTCCCAAAATAGATTCAAGCACTTTATTTATACAATTCATGTACTTATGGATTTGTCCAAAAAAATAAATCCATGGGGGTCGGCTCCAACCTCCTCAAAATCAGGGTCCAAAGATTCTTCAAATTGTACTACAAGACCCTCCATGAAATCTAGTCTTTGTTCCTTCTACTGCACGTGGTCTGGTTAATTGGTCCTTAACACTTAGTCATCATCCAATCTACATCTCAATTCATTCTCCTCAGTTGATTTGCAACTGCATCCAATGACACCATTGAAGTACCAAGGCACTCAATACTCAACAACCATCCCATCATTTTCATTGATCTGTGATCGTATTCGTTGGGACCACCAAGCCTATTGTAGTTACCTCTATAGGAGTCCCTTCCTCTACTTTTTGTCATTGATTTGATCAGAGGCTCCATCTCCATCGTTCGTCGTCGTCACTTAATATCATCGTCGTCGACTTCTCTCTTGGTCCTTAGTCTGACGATATATTAGCCCCAAAGATATTCTCGACTCCCAGATGTTGGCACTAACACTCCATAGGACTAGGCGCTATGACCTGATGCTTATCACATCATCATTGGTGTTTTCTTCTGGAAGAAAATACACGACTTCAGTTGTTCTGATCTGACGATACTAGACCCCATATTAAACCTCCGCTCCAATAGCGTGTTTCCATGAGTTGTCTCCCAGAACCCTTGATCTGGTCTTCATTCATTTAATCTCCATCGTGGGTTAACTTACTCTAACCACTATTTGATGGGCCCGTTGCCATTGACATGTCAATTGAGACTATGGTGGAATATTCTTCGATACCCCTTGTATCAGAGCACTAATGTTGCTCTAGGTTGAGTCACTTCATTGGTCAGACTTCGAACGCTAACCAACCTATACCTTTGATCATTTGCGATCAAAGTCACCAATGGATCGTCCTCCGCCATTGATATATCATAATCAATGGTCCAATTCCATGTCATCACTCCAAGTTACTTGACAGTTAACACTTGTCTTTTCATTTCTACGTTAACTAATAAAGTGGTACCCACATAAATTTATGGTTGTCATCGCATATTGTTTCCACACCGAACAACAGTCCAAATTGCTCCTCGGAGCTCCTTCGTCTAAGTGCCTCCACTGCAGTCAACCAATCTACTCCAATCAAAGCCTCTCTAATGGACGGTCCATATCTGCTTGATGTAGCTCCAATAGATCAATGGTTCTTGTTGAGTCAGAGTTTCTGTGCAACATTGCACTCAAACACTTTGATGGATCATACTTTGATACCAATATGCTTCGTGATGTACTGACTTGGTTTCCTAACATGGGAGATGATGTGGCCTCATCCTTTCTTCTTTCGTGGTTCTAACATGGAAGTTGACATCATGTTAACATCATCACAACTTCCGGCTCTTCTCTGTACACTTTGCTCACTTGGCTCTCTAATACATGGTCTCGTCCTTTCTTCTTTCGTGGCTCTAACATGGCATTTGATGTGGTGTATGAGCTAACTCACACTCATTTGGGGTATCTCGTCAGAATTCCAATGTAGTATTACATTCAAACACTCTAATGCAAGAGAATCAAGGAATATTCCTTTTTGATACCATCATATCGGAGCGCAGATTACTTTTTCAACATTCCTCCACTGATAGATATGACTCTGACAGATAAATGGTTAACATTAATTCATTATTTCTTCGATAGATCAACAGTCCCTATTTATTTAGAGATTCTTCTATCGGAGTGTCTTAGGATGTCCTGAGCTAAATACTCCAAAAACTTGAACTTTGAAATCCTTTCCCATCGCATTGGATTATGAATTCAGGAYTCCTTATGGTCGTGGATTTGATTAGATATGGATATAATATTTAATCTCATTTGTCCACTATTAACATACAAAYGAAGATTCTGGCACTAAAATTTATCTCCTTTCGCACGGTTCCATGGCTCCTCTGTTTACATTCAAGCTAAGAGATTTCACTTGTTCATTATAAACTCATCGAAGTCAATTTCCCTGGTGCATGTGGGATATTGTCTTTTTCCTTCGCTTCATTATCTTCACATCTGGATCGTTGATATTGTTGAATGATCAACGTATTACGCTTTCTCTGCTCATATAACCTTCGCCAAATCTTCCTTTGATCCTCTGCAACCTTGTTGTCGAGCATCTTGGCAGAGATCTCATTGAAATTTATTCAATACACAAAGATATATGGATGCATAGGGAACTTCTTGAATTACTATGTCTAGTTTAATTTGGTTTACAGGTTTCGATCATTGTACCTATCATCACAGTCTGTCTGTCGTCATCTTCTTAGGGAATTACTATCAATGACCTCCATGACTACCTTTGACATCAATGACAACACAGTTTCCAACAAAAGTGCCACTAATCGTACTATCATTTCCTTTTACTTTTATATTTTGTATGCATGCGACATATATTTATACTATGTTCTTATAGTTCTAACAGATGAGTGATGTCGGTTGAGTAGAATGGATTGAAGTATTGTGTCAGGTGTTGATGATAATTTAAATCTGATCTATTGTCTTATACAATCGCTGAGAACAATATTTTGCAGTTGCAATGATGAAATCCATTGTATAAGTTTGCAAAAAAGTGAAACACAATAAAGGGAAAATTTAATATATTATTGCACCGACCTTCCTATTCTTGAGAAGGCCGGGAGATAAATGCTATGAATATCATTCACAACCATTGATAACATGTCATGCAAAGAGGAATACAAATAATAAAAGAAAATAAACACGCTCCAGGATTAATGGTGATAGTCATATACTGCAGGTACAATGAAACTACTCGCCATAAAATAAAGAGAAAAGTTGGCGGCTTGACATCAAAATAAAATCTCGATGGGATTCATCCATAGATCAAGTGAGATTGTAGCAATGGCCTTAACATCTTATGATCATCACTTTGACATATGAGCATTTGGTACAAGAATGGTATCCATAATTTCACTTTCAGGTTAGTCGTCAATAAAAACAATTATTGTTAATTTTGTTTTATTTTAAACCTTTTTAGTACACTTAATTTTACATTTAAAATTTTCAATAGACTTGTGAAATAAAAGTGCGATTTTAAGACTCATTAATCATATTTTGAGTGATTCTTTTACCGGACATTTAAAATTTTCATGTGAAGTTACCCAACAAAGGTTTGCATCATTAATGAACTTTTGTGTTAAGAACTAACTAAGTGTGGAGTGCATTTGGAACAACATTTCGGATATCTCATAGCATCTTACTACTATGGTAAATCAAACAGTTAAGGACAATGAGTTATATATAAGTAAAGGCTAGGCCCCCATAACTAGCCCAGAGGAGCCATCCACAACCCCAATGTCATATCACTCAATGGTTTCTTCTGCTTTCCTTCATTGAAACATATGATTGGTTGATAATCAACAACTCAAANACAATGAGTTATATATAAGTAAAGGCTAGGCCCCCATAACTAGCCCAGAGGAGCCATCCACAACCCCAATGTCATATCACTCAATGGTTTCTTCTGCTTTCCTTCATTGAAACATATGATTGGTTGATAATCAACAACTCAAACAACCAAGGGAATTTTTTTTATTTTGCATAATACTTGATAAGAGATGATCTTGAAGCCAAAAAAAACAGGTTTTGAACGTGAATTTGTTTTGACGTATAGAGTATGTTTTCCTAGTTGCCAATAAATTCATGTAATTACTCTTTTCTTTCTTTATAGGTTCAAGGAAAGTGAAGAGAAGTTTTAAAGAGAATCATCCTTTCAAAGAGAATCCTCATGTATCCCACCCACGTTTGAGCATGCATATATGATCGATTTCATAGGAATCTAGCCACTCATATGACTTGAGTAGTAAGTAAGATTTTGTTGATAGAGTTTGGAAAATAATAAGTAGTACATAGATAGAAATAGTAAGTAGTACATAGATAGAGCACATACAATATTGAAAAGAGAAAGGCTAGATCAGAAGGATAGTCACAACTTCTTGTAAATGGAGGTATATCATGTTGATTGCTCATCCATTTGTGCCATCACCAAAGGGATTACCCCAACTTCTTGTAGAATGTGTTTCATGTCCTTTCTAGAGGGTTAGATTCACACAAGTTTCTTCATTCTAAATTTTCATATATGGAGATATGGAAGGCCACATTTACTGCATGCATTTGGTTCATTTTCGAGGGAAAAACAAAACTTTAATAATAGAATGGGCATTAAACGGCCTAATCCAGCTTCATGACTACTCGTCTGTAATGAAAATATGGCTCATTATATATAAATGAAGGTGGTTTTCATAAGGATTTTCTTCACAATATGATATGTGTAACAAGGGAGAAGATGTTAATTTTCTTTCTATAGATAGAATTTTTTTTTTATGGTTTATTAGTTGGATCATTGTTTGACATAAGTTCTACTGGAAGAATCTTAGTTGCAACCATTGACTCTAGTTATCTAGTGAACCATGGGAAAGTAAACAAAGAACTAGGATGTGAATACTTAGAATGTTCTATCAAGCTTGGATTGCATTGTTTTCAATGCATAAAAGTGATAATACTAATAAGAGTATTTTAGGGAAACAACAAAGAGGTGAATGAGGAAAACAACAAGGATAACGAATCTAATTCTATTCCATTCAGGGAATACTTGGACTAGATTTGAAATAAATCAACAAATTTGAATTATTATTTGTTCCTAAATTTTACTTGGGAAAATCCATAGGCCCTGAGTGTTAGAACCGTGCTCTGATACCAAATGTAGCACCTCTCCATGGAATGCTATGAAATAATATTTTCTAATTGGTACACACATGCATTAAAATATTTGATGTAAGAACTGTTTAATCTTTAAATAAAATAAACATAAACATAACAAATACATATTAAGAAGATACCTACCTCCTCCTTGGTTTGTTGAAGCTCATTAATTGCAATGTAGTAGGAAGATGCTTCCAATAATTAATTTTTTCCAATTCTTTTCCCCACTTACCCAGAGTAAAAGAATGAAAATATCCTCCCATCAAACTAGGATCCTAGCCATCTTCCTAGCTCGAAGAAACCTTTCTATATCTTGGCCCTCCATGCTTGTGACTCCAAGAAAAGCAATGCACATATGCTCCAAGAAAAATTGTCTCAAGAAGATATTTCTCATGGATTATCCAATCTCTTCACAACCTCCATTCTCCTCCACCTCTCCTCTTCCTATTTATCAAGTTTCCATATACCCTTCTCCAGGTCTCCTCAACCACCCTCATTATTAGCCACCAACCTCTATCATCTAGATTTATGGGGAAAGTTAAAATAAAACTAAAATATTAGTTACTTACATAAAACAACAGTAAATAGAATGAAAAGTATTTATTCTCATGCTAGCTTATAAATTCAACTTGACAAATTTCCCAAAAATTTATGACAACCCACCATAGTCATTTAATTCATCATACCAAACATCAATGAAATTCAAAGAAGGTATCTAATGATACTAGGTATTTATGTATGCAATATAATTTACATAATCATTAAATCATTCAATTAAATAGTTAATAACCTGGGGAAGGATTTTTCACCACCGGTAATATGGTATGGGAGGAAGAGTATTTGGACTACTCAGGGGATTCCTCGGATGAAAAACAAATTTGGTTGGTTCTAGGTGGCCTCCCCTCTGTGTCTATCTCAAACATGCCCTTTTCATACTTCGACATGGCAGACGAATATGTAAATGTTACATGCCCCCGTGCCTAGTGGTCAGGCTGGTGATATAGATCATGGGCTCATTTTTTCTTATCGGAATCAAGGAGTGAAGGAGATTGGGTTGGCTTGGAAAAACGAGGCTATCTCTTTTGGATGTTTCACCCCTCTCCCCCTAGAATTCTCTCATAATGGTATCTTGCGGAGGCTCGGCAACAACAAGGGTTTCCCGAGAGGGGTGTTTTCTCGAAGGTACCTTTTGAAGGAATCTGTCCAAAGAAACCCCCTTTTGACATTCTTTCTAGGGACTCTGGACTTGTTGGAAGCATCTTAAATTGATCTCCCTCTCTCTATTTAGGCTAGAACCCCATTTCAGTTGCACCTGGGAATGCTCCTGATGGTTTTTTGTCTAGCCATGAGTTGGGTAATTTCTCTTCTCTAGATCCTTCATAGTTTCTGGTTTCTTCCCATCAGTTATTGTCAAAAAATGCAGAAGTGGGGGACTCGGGGAGAGGATACTACATCCCTTTGAGTTTTAGGAGGGCCAAGGGAAAACCCTAGTCATTGGGGTTTCAAGGGAAAGGAAAAAGTCTTCTTCAAAAGAACAAAAGTCACAAAAGTCACGCGAAAGTATCAAATTGGTTCCAAAACCCCAAAAGTTGGTGCTTGGGGATGATATAATTCTCCCACAGGTTCCATAAATGGTGGAGATGACTGTTGTGGGATAGGTAAATGGTCAACATTTGGGAATAAATTCTTGGTGAGAGTGGGTAAAAAATTTGTGGTCCAACACAATGGATCATTTTCCCTAGATTCAGACCCTATCAAATGGGTGGCTCATGTTTCGATTCTAGTCTCCATCATACATATCCAAGATTTTGAAATCCCCATGGTGCATTGACTCATCACCAATGTTGTTGAAGAAATGGTCACCTTTATTTGACACCAGTCGAGAAAGGATAGATGAGCTACCAATATGGGTTTGTTTTCTTGGACTCCTAGTGGAAATATGGATGCAGAAGGGTTTTGAATGTTTGGGTAATTCCCTAGGCTGATACATGGATGCATATATGTATTTCACCTCCACAAGAAAAAATTATATGGCTCGTATCCTGGTTTCTCTGAACATTCGCAAAGGTTTGGCGGGGGAAATTGAGTTATCTTGGGGGGGCATGTCCATCCTTCAAAAAATGGATTATGAAGGAATTCCCTTCGAATTTTGTCAATGTCATAAACATGGACATAATGCCATCGAATTTCATCTTCCTATGTGAGGGAAAAAGGACAAAGGCTCTGCGGGGTCAACCCAGAAAAAGAGAGGTGCTTCATCATTGGGGGATGCTCACTCTGCGTCCACGTCGAAGCTTGGCAAGATAGGGCAAGGGGATATCATGGTTTCGAATAACAAATCCACTATGCACCATCAAGACAAGACACTTCCTCCTCTCTCCAGTAAAGAGGATCATGTAATCCATGTTCTTCCAGATCAATCCAAAGCAACAACAAAAATGCTTCAACAAGGCATAACTTCTTATTTAGGTATGTT
>SNQJ01S0047019.1:0-11879 GCA_010110895.2 Picea sitchensis | reverse complement strand
CTTATAACATGCACCTTTATATGCCTCTTAAAAGAGGATTATTTATCCTTTACCATCTCTAGAAAGTTTTGCATTACTTTGATGCTCTTTCTGCTTCTGATTTACATATTTCAACTACCCGCATCCTTATGTTCCTTCTCCTTTGGTACTTCAGAATCCAGAATGCTAAATTAGACAATTTGATCCATGTATAATCCTTTAGATAATGACGAGACAACATGATTGTCTATACTATTGTCTAAAGGCTTAGAAATATTTATAACGAGATTCCTCTCACTCTAAAACATAGTGGCTATATAGAAATCATTTTAACGAAATTCCTCTTACTTATGAACAATATGTAAGGTGGCTATCTAGAAATCTCTTTTAACGATATTCCTCTCACTCTCAATATTATATATGGTGGAAATATAGAAACTCTCTTACAAAATCCTTCTCACTCTTATCAACATTTAAGGTGGCAATATAGAAATTTTACAAATTCCCTCTCACTCTCATAATTTACAATGAGTGGCTTACATGCCTTCTATATAGACTTTAGGAGATATACACATATTCATATTACATTTATAAATATACATATTTACAACGAAATCTTTAGATGGTTTACTTATGGACTCATTCTTCCCATTATATTGGGAGAAGTCTCTCAACTTCTGACCTCTGACAATGCCTCTGACATTGAATTTGATGCAGAATATGATGTTGAATCTAAGTAACCATTAGATAAAACTATGGGCCTTCCTAGTAACCTATATAATGTCTCTTTGTGAACACCAAATACTATTGTTGTTTCTGGAGTAGATTCCCTTGAATACATAAGAACTTGTCCATTCTGTGATGTGACTACATAAACTTCATCTTCAAATGTCGCAAATTAGAGTAGGTTTACCTTTAAATATGGAAAATATAACATATTCTCAATTCCCAGAAATCCTCTCGACTCGAGATGGAATATTACATATCCACACCCCCTTATTGCTTGTCTGGTGTTGGTTACCAAAACAAGAGAAGAGTGTCTTGTTCCTATCTTGGAACCACAATCCCTTCTTATCATCCCCCCTTTTCCTCTTTTTTGAGAAATTATCTTTACCTTTAGGCTTCTTCTTGGAGGGATTTACTTTCACAGACAATCTTCTTCGACACTTCTCCACATCATGGTTGTTAGTTCCACATGAAGCGCATGGATATATAGACCATTCACTAATGGAGAAAGTATTCATGCCTTCTCCTTTACCATGCACATCTTTCTCTAGAGATGTCTTACACATGTTACATTTCTTTGGACTAGAAGGTAAGGCTAATTGTTTATGAAGGACCTCTTCATCTAAAGGTCTCCTTGCTTCAACCATCCTCGAGAATTCTCCATATTGATGGGAAAAAGAGTAATATGAGTAGTCATCTTCCTCTATCATTCCTTTCAAAAGAGGGAGTCCCTTTTTCATTCAAGACGTTATATTCTCATCTTGCCAATACTTGATTCCTAATCTATAACTTTCTTTCTAACTCATGAAAAATACCTTTATGGAATTCGTCATGGCATATCAATCGATCTTGCAGCTCCTGCTTCTCTTCCTCAAGAGATTTCAACTGCATCTTTAACTCATAATTCTCTTTCTAGATCTGTTGATTAATATTCTTTTGCAACCTCAACTTCATGATAACTTTACTCATCTTGTCCTCTTGATAAGAGCCTTCAAAATATTCACCAACTGAACTCTTGGATGTCATCACATCAACAACTTGCAAATACATGTCAAAACTAGTTTTGATACCACTTGATCCTAAAATCCGCAGACACCACTTATTCCTTTAAATATTTACATGCAACATCTGACTTGATTCATACTTAATTTACTGATCGTATTGAAGTGATTTACAAAATTTTGATGATATACTTCATATCCAAAAACTCATAAAACGATGATTAATTTGCAGAATAGTGAGATGACACAACATAAAATAAAATAAATCAAATTACATATGTAGATGACATCTATTGCTTCATCCTCAAAATCCCTTTAGATAGCATGACTATTCTCTATCATCTCAAAACACCAATTACATTACAACACGAGCTTGCAAAAATCCATTTTAATGGACTCTCTTTAATTCCACTATTCAAAACAATAAAATGAGTTCACTATTAGAATCCTTGCAAAATTTTGAGAAATTTGAGTATAGAGTCAACCAAGTTCCGAACTGGCTCAATTTCACCCTCTTTGACACACAAAACAATGCACTAAATCTCATTAATGGAAATTTGGACTAATATTTTTACAAATGGCCTTTGATCATAAAATAGACCTCAAATTCATGATCCTTGTAAAAAATCGTGAAAATGAGTATAAAGTTTCCTATGTTTTGACAACATACCTCATGGCACGCTTTACGAGACAACCATACTTGACCTCTTCCTTTGCACACAAATCGAGAAAATGCGTACTTCCTTTGAATATGTGCCCTGCATAGAAATTAGTTCCTTTAGATATGTGCAAACATGGGAATTTATGTCTGAGTGTTGGGATCCATACCCATAAATAGGTTGCGGCCCTAACCCCTCATTCGCAACTTAATGTAACTTAACATTAAATGTGGAGAAATCTTGTAACAAGCGAGATTTTTTGGCATGTTGGTTAGGATGTTGTGGTTATATATGGTGAGTTAGGGGTTTGATCTCCCAAGACTCCTCAACAGAATGGAGTGGTAGAAAGGAAAAACAGAATAGTTCAAGAAACTGCAAGAACCATGCTAAATGAAGCCAAGCTTCCAGACAAATTCTAGAGAGAGACAATCTACACAACAGTCTGATGGGTGGGTCAGTTGAGACCCACCCATGACAAAACCCCTTATGAACTATGGTTTGGAAGGCCAACGTCTGTAAAACACTTTAGAATTTTGGAAGTAAATGTTACATAAAGAATGATGAAGATAACCTAGGAAAGTTTTATCCAAGATCTGATGAAGGGATATTCTTATGATATTCATCTAATAAGAAAGCATACATATGTTATAATATTAGACTACTAAAGATAGTGGAAAGTTCCAATGTAAATATAGATGATCTAAAAAGAGCATATCCCAAGGTATTGATAAAAAATCTCAACAAGAAGATGATGATGTAGAATCTCAGAAAGAAGATGATAATAATGAAACACATGAAAATGAACCATATACTGATGAAGAAGACAATGAAGAAACGCCCTTGCCAAGAGCTCCATCAAAAAGAGTTAAAAACAATCATCCTGAAAGCCATATTATTGGAGATAAAAGTGCAGGAGTGGAAATAAGAAGAAAACTCGATTTTGACTCAGAATAAGTAATGTTATCCCTAATAGAACCTAAGTCGGTTAAAGAAGCTATCAAAAGTAAATATTGGATAAAATAAATGAATGAAGAACTAGACCAAATAGAGAAGAATCAGACTCGGGAACTAGTTCCAAGACCCAAGGAAAATAATGTCACAGGAACCAAGTGGATCTTCAAGAACAAACTAAATGAAAATGGGGAGATTATAAATAACAAAGCTAGATTATTTTGCAAAGGATATTCCCAAGTAGAAGGTATTGATTTTGAAGAGACTTTCACTCTAGTAGCAAGACTAGAGGCCATCAAAATGTTCCTGGCATTTGCATGCTTCATAAATTTCAAAATCTATCAGATGGATGTCAAATCAACATTTCTTAATGGAACACTAGAAGAATAAGTCTATGTTGAGCAACCAAAAGGATTCATGTTAACATAAAATCAGGACTATGTGTACAAGCTAAAAAAGGATCTGTATGGTCTTAAACAATCCCCCAGAGCATGGTTCTCAAGGCTTGATCAGTACCTGCAAAAACAAGGATATAAGAGAGGGACTACTGATAGAAACTTATGCATCAAAATTGAGGATCAAAACATGATTGTTGTGGTGGTATATGTAGATGACATCATATTTGGAAGTAATTTTACTACACTAAGAATAAACTTTGCAACCAAAATGAAAGAAGAATAATCTAGATTTAGGAGCAGAACGAACTAATTATAGACTGGATACAATAAACACAGAGATACAAAGCATAACACATATATCTAGTGAACAATATCTTCTATTAAATAAATGAAATAGGTTGAAACCGTAAAACTGCAAAACTGAAACACTTGTTAGAATGGTGGTAGTTATCTCTGAGAAGAGATGTGGCGGCTACGTGAATTCGTTTGATAAGAACGATCACAATGAGGCTCTAGAGGTGAGTGATATCCCATTGGAAAGGTCTTTCAAAGAACTACACATTCCCCCATCAAAATTTGACTCTGACTACAGTTTCACTGTGTCGAGCCAAAAAAACAATGTTTAGGGCCCCAAAACGACCCTGGAAGTAAAACAAGATGTGTTGACATGAAAAAATACAAAATAAGGCAGTTGGATTAGGCAAGAGGCCACCAATATCCACCTGGAGGATGTGTGGGGCTTCGGACAACCCCATAAGTGTATAACCCACAATTACAAAGAAGTACAGAATAACGTGTTGAAAAAAAAAGGACAGGAGGAGCTAGTTGGAATAGGTGGGTGGCCACCAATATCCACCTGGATCAATAATCCCCCCTTAGGAAGCAATGGTCTCCATTTCATTGAGTTCCCCCATCAGGTGAGGAAACTTCTATTGGATTTGGACCTGGGTGAGCCACTTGCCTTGGTGTAGGAATTTCCCTGCCTTGACAACCTGATAAAGCTGGATCCTCTGCTGGTGAGTGCCCTTGACCCATGTGTCCACTATCTGATCAGTGGATGATTGTTCCATGCATCCATGGTTGAGATATATTGGTTCCAGTTGTTCTGTGATCTCTGAGGTGTCCAATAATGGTGGAAAATATGGCCGAAGGAGGTCCACATTGAAAACTGGATGCAGGCCAAGGAAGGGTGGAGTCTTGAGCTCAAAAACATTGATACCCACAACCTTGGTGATAGTGTAAGGCCCATACCAAAGTAGGTGAAGATTCTGATGGGCCCCTATGAGATGCTCCTTCTACAAATGTAACCAAACTTTGTCGCCAACATGAAACTGGTGTGGTACCCTGTGTTGATCATGGCGTTGCTTGTACTTATCATTGGATTTCTGCAAAATATCCTGGACCCATTGGTGGATGTGCTGAATCCGCTCAATGAATTTGGTGGATTTTTCGGTCTCAGACTGAACATGGGAAGAGTTTGTCTGTGTGTTGGCAAGAGGTAGTGAAGCATCAACGGGACCCAAGGGTTGGAATCCTAGCCCCACCTAAAATGGGATATGGCCAATGGAGCTATGGAGAGCCATGTTGTAATTGTGTTGAACATAGGGGAGACTCTCATCCCATGTACGTGGATTCTTAGAGTTGTACATGTGCAGGATGTGCACAATCATCCGATTGACAACCTCTGTTTGTTCGTCTGTTTGGGGGTGGAAAGAAGTTGATTTAGTGAGCTTGTTGTCCAACAGTGACCAAAGACTCAACCAAAAATGTGTTGAGGAACTTGTTGTCCCAGTCGGAGATGAGAGTCTTTTGTATTCCAAAATGGACCCACACTCATTCAAAGAAGAGATTGAAAGTATCTTCCACTGTGATATTCTTCTTTCACGTTGTGAGGATGGCCATCTTTGAAAACCGATCAATGACCACAAATACACAATCATTTCCTTGCTTGGTGGATAGAAGGCCATACATGTGATCCATTGAGATAGATTCCCAAGGCTTCTTGGGAGTAGGAAGAGGGGTGTATAAGCCTTGCTTCTTAATGGCTGGCTTGGCAATGACACAGGCAATGAAATATCTAATATACTTTCTGACTTCCTGTCGAAGTTTTGGCCAATAAAAATGTTTCTGAAGAATGACCACAGTTTTCTCCAAGCCAAAATGTCTTGCCATCCAATTGTAGTGGGCTTCCCAGGTCCTCTTTGCACGCTCTCTTGTAGGAACACAGAGATGGCCCAGATGGCATAACATTATGTCTTAAATGTGAAAATCAGTGACAGTTGCGCCTATACCCAAGAGTTGATAGGTGGTGGTGAAGTTCGGATCTTGCTGATAAAGTTGGGGCCACTCATATGCCTCATGTCCATGGGAATGGAGCACAGTGGTGAGTGAAGCCACAAGAGGTCCACTGATGTAGTCAGCGACACGATTTGAGATACATGTCTTATACTTGATGTTAAAATGGAATTTTTGCAGGTAGGTGGACCACTTCTAATGGTGGTCATTCTGCAATTTCCCCTATGTTTGTATGAACTACAGAGGCTTGCGATCATTGTGGATGATTGTCTCCTTTCCTAGGATGTAATGTTTCCATTGAAGATAGGATTGTATAATGGAATACATTTCCTTATCATAGGTGGGATATTTCCAAACAATATCTAAGAGTGTATCACTATGGTATGCCATTGGATGGCCATGTTTAGTGAGAACTACGTCTACAACATAGTCAGATGCATCAGTCTCAATCTCGAACTATTGTTGCAGATCGGGCAAGGAGATTACTGGAGCTAAGCACAAGCGATGCTTCAGATCATTGAATGCTATTTTTTGTTCCTTCCCCCACAGGAAATTACCTACCACTGCCCTTGGTCACATGGTTGAGGTCCCATGCAATATGGGAGAATCCCAACACAAACCGTCGGTAGAAGTTGGCTAGTCCCAAGAAGATTCGAAGCTCAGTTAGTGTGTTCAGGGCTGGCCAATCACAGATGACTTGGATCTTAGCTGGATCAACATGTACCCCATGCTCATCAACAATGCATCCCAAGTATTGGACCCTGTTCATTCCAAAAGAGCATTTTTCCAAGTCGGTATATAGCTTGTGCTGCCGCAAAGTGCTCAAAACCTGTTGAATATGCCACATGTGCTCCTCCCAAGTTTTGTTGAAGATGAGGATGTCATCCAAATATACCACCACAAAGGAGTTGGTGAAGGGTCTCAATACATCATCCATCAACCTCATGAAAGTGGTTGGTGCATTTTTTAAGCCAAAGGGCATGACCAACCATTTGAAGAGACCTTCTTTAGATTTTAAGGTTGTCTTCCATACATCAGTTGGTTCGATGGGAACCTAGTGGTAGCCAGACTTTAGGTCAATCTTGTTGAAGAACTTTTACCCCTTGAGTTGGTCAAGAAGGTCATCAATCCTGGGAATTGGGTATCGGTTCCTGAAGGTGATTTTGCTTAAGGATCTGTAATCAATGCAGAGTCGCCAAGTCCCATCCTTCTTCTACACCAGTATAATCGGGCTTCCGAGTTGGGTCTCACGTGCCTCTTTTTAAGAATATCTTGGATCTGATGCCTGATTTCGTCATTTTCCATCAGTGAGCGATGACAGACTATTCCATTAGGTAAGGTGCATCAGGGGTCAGATCAATTGGATGTTTGACTTGGTAGTGCATCAGTACCCCAATGGGTGAGGAGAAGATGTCTATGTATTCTTCCATGATCTAGTCCACTTTATTCTGCTGCAAAGAGAGGCTCTGTGTAGAGTCCATAGATGTGGTGGAGACCTTTTTCTTACTGTGAGCACAAATCACAAAAAAGATGAACTTCCCGGCCTGTGAAATGACCTTACTTCATTTCTTAGTAAAGATTAAAGAAATAACGGTATGCGATGCTACCTCTGGTATCCTGTACAATTTTCTACCCAAAGTAATAATAACACTGCGGGGTCTAGACTCATACACAACATGATGCTTCCAAAAATATAGTTATCCTAAAATAACATCACAAACTTGAAGAGGAGAAATATCACACAATACCTCATCTTTGAAAGACTTGATGCGATAGGGTAGATGACATTGTTGGCTGACACGAAGATCTCTTCCTTGGTGAAGCCAACCAATGGTGTAGGAAAGCGAGTGTCATTTCATTGGAAGGTCTAGTATCTTGATGACCTCTACTAAAATTAGGTTCTTTTGACTACCGCTATCGACAATGAAATGAAGCAGAGTCCCCTTTACCCACATCTGTGAGTAAAAGAGGCGTTCCCCTTCCTCTGGTTATTCTAGTTCGCTTGGATGGATTTTGGTGATAGAGATAGTGGCACTGGGTTCAACATCAATAATCGGGTTCCCTCCTTCGGAATTTGATTCAGAATTAGAATCGGCCTCCGACTTAGAAGCCTTCATCTCGACCACGAGTGACTTCTTGGAGCGACATTCTTCAGTGTTGTGCCAAGGGATTTTATGGTACTCACACCATTTTCCTGTGTCCTTCTTCATCTTCTCATTGCCCTTCTTGTGTTGCGACTTGGACTAATTGTCCTGAGAGATACCATCTCAGCTTGGTCTCTTGCTGTGTGGGTTGGGGCCACCTTTTCCCTGCTTCGACTGTGAGGATTTTGTAGATCCAAACTCTCGCCTCTTTTGCTTAAATTCCTGCTCAATCTTGACAACATATCTATAAGTTGTTCCCAATGAGGCTATGTAAAAAAACTCCATTTCTGTTTGAATTTATCTATGCAAACAGCCGCAGTATTTGAGCACTAGATGATGCTCAGAGTCTTTGATACCCAATTTGGTGCACAGGGTATGGAAAATATTGGTGAAATATGGTATTGTTTGGTCCTTTTATTAACATAGGGTGGTCCATTTGGTATATTGGTCCTCGTAGCTTCCAACATGGTAGTATTGTTCTTTAATGGCGTCTTGGAAGGAGTCCCATTAAGGGGCCACCAAAAATATTGCAGATTCCTCTATGACCCTTTTCTTAGAGTAAGTATCCCACCAATCCTTAAAATGGGGGACAACCTTGAGTAGTGAAAAAGTAATATTTTCCCTATCAGAAAAATTGTGGACCGAAAAATACCCTTCGATCAGATTCAACCATTTATCTACAACATCTGCATCTATCAATCCTTCAAATAATGGAATATCAAGTACCTTGAAGGGGGTTGCATGGCTGCTTGATGAAGATGCTTCTCTTGTGGGCAACAATCGAAGGATCTGCGCAAAGTTGTCCATCCTTTCGTTCATTTTTCACATGAGGGCTTCCTCGAGCAACATTTTAATATGATCTCCTGCTCCATCATATTTATTTTCATCCCCCATGGGTTTTTGTCGGGCTTGATGCGACCAATTTTTCAATGGCTCGATTGGTTTGAGTCCCAACTTCTTATACCCAGATCTTGTCAGGGACATGCACGAAGGAAAATAAATGAAGAGCAGACCGCTCTGATACCACTGATCCAGATTTAGGAGAAAAATGAACTGATTACAGACTAAATACAATAAACACAGAGATATGAAGCATAACACAGATATCCAACGAACAACATCTTCTATTAAATAAATGAAATAAGTTGAAACTGTAAAATTGCATAACTGAAACACTTGCTTGAATGGTGGTAGCTATCTCTGAGAAGAGATGTGGATGATACGCACATCTGTCTGATCATAATGATTACAATGAGGATTCAGAGGCCTTTTTGATATTACTCATGAATTCCAAAACCCTGGACATCCAAAAACCTAACCCTAGAAGGTGAAATGCCAAAAGTCATGTGGGCCCCTATGGGTAAGTTGGTACCTCAACTTCCTGGGGTCGTAACTTTTGCATACGACCCTCGTTTTAGGCACGTGATAGATCCTTGGAAAGGTATTTCAGAGAGATACACATTCCACCATCAAACTCTGACTTTGTCTACAATTTGACTATGGCGATCCAAAAAAACAATGTTTAGGGCCCCAAAACGACCCTGGAAGTACAACAAGATGTGTTGACATGAAAAAATACAAAATAAGCTAGTTGGATTAGGTGAGAGGACACCAGTATCCACCTAGAGGATGTGTGGAGATTCATACAACCCCAGAAGTGTAGAACCCACAATTACAAAGAAGTATAGAAGAACATGCTGAACAAAAACATACAAGAGGATCCAGTTGGAATAGGTGGGTGGCCACCAATATCCACCTGAATCAAATAATTTGAAATGTCTATGTTGGGAGAACTATCCTTTTTCTTAGGTTTACAAGTAAATCAAACATAAAATGGAATATTCATTTCCCAAGACAAATATTTCAAAGAAATGTTAAAAAAATTCCAAATGGAGGATAGTAAACCTATGAGTACTCCCATGGTCACTGGATGTAAACTAAGCCTAGAATACGATTCACCAAAAGTGTACCAAACGATGTACAGATCAATGATTGGAAGTTTTATCTATTCAACAACAACAAGACCTGATATCATACAGGCTATAGGACTCTTGGGAAGTTTCCAATCCGCACCTAAAGAAACTCACTTAAAAGAAGTAAAGAGAATATTCAGATATCTTAAAGGCACCTTAGAACTTGGATTATGATATCCAAAAGATAAAGACTTCAATCTAACTACATACACTGATGCAGATTGGGTCGGTACTATAAATGGTAGGAAAAGCACCAGTGGAGGAGAATTTTTTCTAGGAAAATCTCTGGTAGCATGGTTAAGTAAGAAGCAAACATCCATATCACTATCTACAACAGAGGTAGAATACATTTCTACTGCATCCTGCTGCACACAAGTTATTTGGATGAAGAAAACATTAGAAGATTTACAAATAAGATATGATAATCCCATTACTATTAATTGTGATAACACTAGTGCCATAATGCATTCTAAAACCAAACACACACCAATTAAATACCATTTCCTAAGAGACCGGGTTACCCAAAAAATAGTTAAAATAGTGTATGTAGACACCAAAGAACAAATTGCAGACATTTTCACAAAACCTTTTCCCATGAGTACTTTTGAAAATCTTCAACATAAATTAGGAGTAATTAAAAAACCTCATTAAAAACCATAAAATCGTATCAGAAGGGGGAACATGGTCAAGAGGAGCATTTCCACAGGGGGAGCGAAGAAATATCCCCTTTGCCATTGCAGTCAAAGGGGGAGGAAATTGATAAGACCAGAAATTTCAAAAAGAAAAAGGTTTCCATCAATGCAAAAGGGGAGAATGTTGGAAACAGTGGTATGATATTGTCATTGTTGTCAAATAGGGAGAAGAAGAACATTAACCCAAAGCTCAGAAAGGAGAATGCATTGCAAAAGTGCTATTGGGATATAATTCCCAACATATCAACTAGAGAACACACTTAGAATTGTGAGGAAACTCTATTACAGTTGGGAGATATGAAAATCGACGATCATTGACCAAAGGCACAGATCAACGATCTTGGTTCAGTTGGAATCCAAGTATAAAGCCAAATAGGTTAGGAGGAATTACGTTCATTGATGAAGTTTTCGGGACAGTCTAGGACCATCAGATTGAGATGAAGCTAGAAGATGGGAGAAATTAAATCCCAACCATCAGATCAGGATAAACGATCATCAACCATAGATCGCAGTAAACTTCGGCGCTTACCAACTCCGGTGGAAATTGGAGCAACAATTACCTAGACCTTCGAAGCCCTGAAGTTCTGGAGTCACAAAATTTTGTAGAACGTCGAATCAGAGAGAGAGCAGGGAAATCCCCTCAACTCTAGATCAAAGTCAACTCCAGCGCTGACCACTTCGACGAAAAGAAGCCAAGAACAAATAAGTAAGCTACAGGGGCCATTGATCTAACAAAAGAATAGATCGTGGCCATCAAAGACTGAATTAAGCATAAAGCCACAACAACCGTCAGATCTAGGAGTGGCAGAGGAAGATCTTCAGATCAACATCTAATTAAGTCATGACCGTCAGATCTCAGTGAAGGAAGATCGACGACAGGGATCCATTGTGGGATTGAAAGGATGATTTAACAGCCGCACAAGTTTTGGTTCCTCAATCCACACAGATCGTCGATCTTCACCTAAAAATAGATCAACAGTTGGCATCAATCCCACTACCAATGAGCAGTTTCCATTGCAGAACTCGACGATGGTTTTAAACATCGTGCTAGTTGGGACTTC
>SNQJ01S0047018.1:94015-110779 GCA_010110895.2 Picea sitchensis | reverse complement strand
AGGAAGCTCATCACAGTCTGGTGGAAAGACACTTTGGCATGAAAAAACAATGGTAGTACTAAAAAAACATTTCTAATTGATGAAGCTTCAACAATATGTCAACAAGTATATTAGATCATGCACTGTCTATTCCATTTCCAAACCCACCATAAAAAAACTGGGATTGTATTATTGGCACAAAATCGACACCAGGGTTATTGGAAGTTACCAACAAAAGGCACCAATGTAGTTTAGGGACACTGGCATATTCAACCTTTTGAAAGGGAAAGAGATATCACCTGAAGCACATCTGAGACTTGTAAAGATCTAGTTCTATACTACTTAGATCTGTATATTAACTAGTAAAGATAAGTTGCAACAACAATCATATACTATCTATATAAAGGGAAGAAAACATGCAATAGAAAGATAGATCTCCATTTGAAACATGATAGATAAGAAGAGAAAAACATTTAGCACCCTAAATAACTTCATTATATTAGTAGAACCATTATTAAAATCATGCATACAACATTTATCTTCAATACTTATTTTTGGGTAGCAAGATATAATCCCTTATACCCATTACAGAATGAAAACCTGTCACGGATGCAACAACTGCACCAACAAGGACCATGCAAAACCTAGACATGATTGAAATATCCATATCCCAACCCATATACCGACAACAACCCATTAACACATTAACACATAAACATGTCAATTACTTAACCCATTTACATTGCCTTCTTATTTATACTTTTCGTGTCTAGGTCGAATCCTCTCTTTGTTGCTTCCTGGATTCCTTTTTCCACCCGTAGTATTTTGTCTTCCTCGATATTCCAATTTGCACATGATNACATGTCAATTACTTAACCCATTTACATTGCCTTCTTATTTATACTTTTCGTGTCTAGGTCGAATCCTCTCTTTGTTGCTTCCTGGATTCCTTTTTCCACCCGTAGTATTTTGTCTTCCTCGATATTCCAATTTGCACATGATGCTTTTGACCTTTTCTAATGCTTTTAGATTTCCAGCTGGATTATGACGCTTTTGACGTTTTCTGATGTTTTTACACTTCTGGATATTATGTGTCTCATTTGACTTTGTCTAATGCTTCCTTTATCCTTATCCTATTTCCAAAAACAAAGGGCCCAATAGGCCCCAATCACAACTGTTGACTCTCCGTAAGTCAACCTTTCTCTTCTTCACCAGGGCCTCCTTCAAACAAAGATCCCAACTATCGTACAATCTTCACTACTTGTTCGAAGAAGTTTTCCTACTATTCTACATGCTCCTACCACTTCCAAATCAAAATAGAAGCTTTGACAACAAATTCTAACATTACAACAACATCTAGTTTCTCAGGCTTGGTGGCTAGAAGAGTGTCCCATTTTGTATATTCCATTGATTTTACTTGGTTCATTTGGACATGTGATGTCTGGAATACATGTTTGAAATCATGGAGCTCTTTCTTGGTAGTCTGGGAAGCTTCATACATGGCATCAAGACAATTTCAGTGTCTTGAATATCTTGGAATTTCACTTGTTGTGCAATGGGGTCGGTGATTGGATGGGCTTCAACATTCATCCATTGGATTTGAATTCTAAATTATTCAATGGGATTGTTCCTTGTTTCCAATAACCTAACCCAATCATTAACCATTTTGAAAATATGGATTCACTCACTAGTCTTTCTATGAAGGGAAGACCAAACATAACCCCCTTCTACAACCACTTGTGTAATTTTCTCCAACATAGCTTGGGGTGGATCTTTTTCATTTATCTAGATTACATACATTTCTTGTTAAAATATATATGTATTTGTAGCCAACTGTGACCAAGCATCTGCAATGAGCTCAAAACTTTGTGGTGGTGCAACTGAAGTAATGTCTTTGGGAAATTGTGGGAAAACTCGCTTGAATGTGGGCCAAACTACAACAATTTTCTCAGAGATAAATGCCATTGTCGATTTACCCTTTGTGTGTAATGCAAGTTATTGATCACGATCTTCTAATACCATGATCAACTCTTGAATAAAGTGTTGTGTTTTTTTCAGTGGTTATGCATTATCATGCTCAGTAGAAATGATCATGTGCTCAATCTGATGAGTCAATGCTCACTTTGTATTCAATCAATGTGGGGTCGACCATGTCGCAAGATCTCCACTGGTGATAGATGGGTCCATAGGAAATATCGATGCAAG
The DNA here is from genome assembly GCA_010110895.2 of Picea sitchensis. Lineage (NCBI taxonomy): Eukaryota > Viridiplantae > Streptophyta > Pinopsida > Pinales > Pinaceae > Picea > Picea sitchensis. The sequence continues at coordinate 108,595 of SNQJ01S0047018.1, read as the reverse complement.
TATTTTTCAACATGAAATCGATCTCTCTGAGACACTAAGAGTAGTTGCACCATAAAGACCAGGAGATGTAGTCGGGAAGCTAAGAGAAATCCTTTCTTGGATAGCTTGGGGGGACAACCCAACCACTTCGGTGTGCTCTAGACACAATTCAAGAATTGTGCAACATCATTGGGGATATTTAAGTAAAGACACAACCTACTCCCGAGCATAGCTGTTTCTATGTGTCGAAGTGGTGTCTTCCTGAAAATCCATAGGGTCATGTGGAGGATTTGGACCCGTCTGACCCTGCACTTCTCATGATTTCTCCATCTATGGATTGAGGCTATTTTATTGAGGGATATTAAGGGGGACACTGACTTGCTAAATATGGGGAAGAGGGAAATAAATGATGGTAGTTCTTCCATTGACTATCGTGAATGGGTCAATGGAATATTTCTCATCTACTTTAGTATGCGTGTGAGTATGGGATGAGGGAGGGCAAGGTGATATGTTTGTGAAAAAGGTAATCTATTGATGACTAAGTTATTCAATGATAGGGGTACTTTGTACATTAACCATAGGATCATCATGGATGGTGATACTAGAAATGGAGGACATGATAGGGGGAATAGCCTGTGTGTGTGGTGGAAGTGAAGCAAGAGGGACTACATCAATGACAATGGGGGATGTGGTGGATGATGAGGAGGAACCAATGTGGGGTTTCTTATTGGGAGTTGAAAAAGAATCATGAAGAACTTCTCAAAACTCATTACCCATGGACATAGTCATGTCTGGAATAGATGTAAATTGTGGTAACTCATGAGTTGAACATGGAAAATATTCATCTTCTTCATCACCTTCCTTTTGGGAATCTGAGGGTGTGCATTGTCTCTTAGTTGCACTGCTAGAACTAAGAACATTAGTGGTATTTGAGGCTTCCCTCTATAAAATTGAGGATAACTGATAAGATATGATCGAGGGATTATACACCTTCTTGAATCTTGGGCATGAATAAACCTCCTTGTACAATGTGTCTTCATTAAGATAATAAGACAAAGGAAGAGTGTTTAACTTCTCAGGATATGCATCACATGGCCTTACAAATATATGATCTTTTTTCATGCTAAACCAAATATTATTGGTGTTCTATTTGAGTAAATCATGTTTAATCCTCATGCGTTGAGTTGTGTTGATTATATCATTATACCATTGCATAAAAATAGTTTTTTTGAAGGAGGCATTTATGTTATCTTTTCTTTCTTTCAAGGGTTCAAAAAACATAGAAATTTGAGGATCTGGAGTTTAGGACAACTCTCAGCCTTGTAGTGGCTTCCACTGCCACATGGTAAATGAAACCAACAGATAGCCATAAATAAAATATCCACTCCTTTCATGCATGTCTATGCAATCTTGTAGCATCTCAGTCAACAAATACTTGCACCGGTTTAGTGGTGCCCCTTATTTACAGAAGTATATGACATATATGGAATCTAATGTGCATTCACCCTTGGAGTGGTTGTTCATGAATTTGTTGAAAATTAGGTAGCATGCACANCTATTTGAGTAAATCATGTTTAATCCTCATGCGTTGAGTTGTGTTGATTATATCATTATACCATTGCATAAAAATAGTTTTTTTGAAGGAGGCATTTATGTTATCTTTTCTTTCTTTCAAGGGTTCAAAAAACATAGAAATTTTAGGATCTGGAGTTTAGGACAACTCTCAGCCTTGTAGTGGCTTCCACTGCCACATGGTAAATGAAACCAACAGATAGCCATAAATAAAATATCCACTCCTTTCATGCATGTCTATGCAATCCTGTAGCATCTCAGTCAACAAATACTTGCACCGGTTTAGTGGTGCCCCTTATTTACAGAAGTATATGACATATATGGAATCTAATGTGCATTCACCCTTGGAGTGGTTGTTCATGAATTTGTTGAAAATTAGGTAGCATGCACAATGAAATTTCTCATGATCAATAGGCTTGATGAGGGCCCCATGACCACCTTGTCTGGTACCAAACCTGTCATACAAATTGAGTTCACCTTTCTTCCTGCCATGTTTTCCCAAAGATTTAAATCCTTTTGAGACATCCTCTCCTTCCATGGAAGTATTTTTCAATTGATGAATATCATCTACATGGATGGGATATTCTCTTTCAAGCCATAGTGAGCCATTATGCACCCAACTGATGAATAATTTAGTGCAACAACTGACCTCTCCTGTGGTACCAAATAGTAGAAGATCCCTCAAATTCATGATAGTGGAATCCCACAATGACACATAAGGAGTATTTTGTTGTGTGTCCACCTCTCTAGAAGGAAGGGGGAAATAATCCAAGTATACTTCAGCCTTCATCTGTGGAAACAAGTACCCATCCAAAAAATCTATGTCAACAAGTCTAACTTGCTCAAATTTACCTTATAGATCACCTATAATATCAACTCATGGATCATGGACATCCGTTGGAACATCGAAATTTGAAAGTTCACCAAGACTTGTCCCAACATGACCCATAGTTGGAGACCTGCAAGTACGTGTTCACAAAATTATCAACAATATCTAGAGATAAAAATTCAAATAAGATAACCGAAAAAAATGACTTGGACAATAAGAAACCACTAGGTTATAAACATATGTGGGGAGGTGACATGGAATGGGATTTAAAATTGGTATTAAGGGAAGAACGCATAGATATATCAAAATTAACAATGGACATGAGCAACGAACGCGACGAGATCTAATAAACGATTTGGGAAATAGAGGGCACACGTACCAACACAATTTTTTCATGGCAGGATGCTTGGGGAATTAGCTAACATGTTGATGATTAACCATAAAATAACTGAAAACCTTTTTGACTTAAATGAAGTTTGATGACAAGGATAGGATGGTATTGTAAAGGTACTAACTTCATTTAACGAACAAAGTGGAAGTGACATCAGAATGACTATAACATAGAAAATTACTAAATGAATAGATGATTTGGCATTGACTCCCTGAACACAATGATTAGATTAGGGATGGAAAAACTTATAAGGACAAGTAGAATCTATGGGTGAGTGATAGTGGGACATGTCACTGCTTTATTTGCAAAAAGGAAAATTATGAAGAAAAAAAAACCTACTTACTTTATTCACTCCCTATGATAGGAGTGTTGTGGATCTTATCTCAACGAGTAGAGATGTAGGGATTCAAGCATGCACCATTCACCCATCCTAGACAAAGAATACCATCTAGTTGTGCCAATATAATAGCTCATGACTCCCATATTTCTGCAACTATAAAGATTCCAAGCCAATGCATGTGTAACTTCCCTTGATGACATGAGAATGACTATAACATAGAAAATTACTAAATGAATAGATGATTTGGCATTGACTCCCTGAACACAATGATTAGATTAGGGATGGAAAAACTTATAAGGACAATCTATGGGTGAGTGATAGGGACATGTCACCGCTTATTTGCAAAAGGAAAATTATGAAGAAAAAACCTACTTTTACTCTTTATTCACTCCTATGATAGAGGCAGTTAGGATCTTATCTCTAACGAAAGAGATGTAGGGATTCAAGTGATGCACCATTCAATCTATCCTAGACAAGAATACCTATCTAGCTTAAAGCAATATAATAAAGGCTCATGACTCCCATATTTCTCACAGAACTATAAAGATTCCCAAGCTAATGCATGTGTAACTTCCCTTTGATGCTTCTCGTGCTTACTTCCATAAATAAATAGTTTGTCACCTTGAGGAAAATCCTTTGTCTCAATGTGCCTATCATGCCAAGATTTTTGTCTATCCTTCTACACATTCTAATGAAAACTTGCTAAAAATATGGCTTCCTCAACCTCCATCAGTTATGTTAAGTAAGATTTTAACTAGTGGAATGTGTGATAGGAGAAACAACTCACAATATTGTAATATTAGATGCCATCAAAGATACCTTTGGAGGAACCCATTTTTTATACATGTCAGTTGGGAGGGAAAGAAGCATAGATTTTCATATTATACTAAGTTACGCCTGATTATTATCATTGTATATGCTCAGATTTCAACCAAAACAAATTTCCTTGGTGGCTACCAAATAAGGATATACATATGTTATGAAAAAAAATATATTTATGGATACACTTTAGATACTATATAACACTTCACAACATGGGTCTATTTACATGGAAATTAGAACCTTAGGTCCCAATCATTTACATAAGTTGGGTACTTTCCCCATGTATGTAGTTTATTTTTTTACCAGGATATCTTGATGTTGGGATGATGTATCCATTTTTCTACTGATCATTAAGGTCTTAATTACAGTATGAATAAAATATGAATTCCACAAGTTTATTTTTTTGTTTGTCAAGGTGTGAAATTAATCAGAATAAGACTAGGCTTACAAACCAGAAAAAGTCATTTAGTGATGGAAAAAAATGCAACCTGGAGTACTCCATTCAAGAAGAAAATTGAATTTCAGTGTGACTACCCAAGCATTAAACTAGATTATGAGAACTTCCAAGCTTCCTACAATACCCCTTAGACAAGAAAGAAGAATCTACAAAGAATTAAGGAGAATTCAAAATATTCATATGGAAATATCAATACACATCTTTGAATTTTATACAAGACAATATATATAATTAATCAGTTCGAGGAGAGAGGTAGATAAGGGTGGGAGTTCATAGTTCTGATAGATTTGTTCATACAAAATAGAGAAGAGTCTCAACATAGTTATGGTAAATTTGTTCAAGAAAATTAAAGAGAATCCCTGATGTCTTTGTGTAGGGTTTAGAGTCATCAATGTCACACCAAATCAAGTTCATGAATACATGAATTTGTTTATATTACCAACCATTTTAATTTTAAAATCCATGTGTTTGAAATGCTTCTAAAACTTGTAAGCCTAACTAAATGTTTTTTAGACATTTGGTATGTTAACTTATCTTTATTTTTTCTAAAAATAAACTTACCACATGATTTATGAACAAACTCCAAACATATTTTTATTAAATGATATAAACCTCTTCAATGAATATCCATGGTATTGGACCAATTCCAGAGAATGTGCTATGATGTATACTTGAAAGAAATAATTGATGAGAAATACAAGTGACGTAGGCCACTCTCATATTTTAATAAAAGTAATGACAATTGTGTGTAATGAAAGGTTAGATCATGCCATGTTTTGTGTAAACAAAGAAAACTCAAAGGATTAAGAATATGAAACAAAACAATTATTATTTAAACTATTTGTAAAGAGATGCATCAATAACATAATTGCTAGCTTGAAACATCCCGATATTCCAAAATTTCACTAGTGTGCTGAGAGGCTCATAAACAAAGAAAAAGGACCAACTAGGAAGAATGTTTAGTAGAATACTCCAATAACAAATATTTACATAGTTTTAATGCATTCACAATTAGGTTTGTTAGTATAGAATTCAGTACCATAACAATTTGATTATTCCAATATGCAGGATTCCTTTATGCACACAGTGTGTGGATCGTCCATGCATTATTTCAATGATAGATGAAAGAAAAAAATGTAGTTCAGCTATGGGATATCATGAAAAAGAGAAATTGAAGTTATAAATATTATATGGGTATACTTGGGATAGGCTAAAAAGGAACCAATAAAAACATTATGTCTATAAATGTTTTGATCATCTTCTTTCTGACACTAATCCAGATTTGTTAGAGTTCAATAAATGAAAGAAGAAATATAACAAATAACACTCACATTTATATATCGTAGAGAAAACGGTATTACAACTAAAATCAAATTCAATTAATGAATAAAAACTAGAAAAGATTGTAAAATGCAAAGTTATATAACTAGATAGAATGGTGGTATCTTATCTATGAGAAGAGATGTGTCGGCTATATTCATTTATATGATGATGGATACAAAGTGTCTATTGGGATTTTTTATGAAAATATCTAAGAGGTAGAAACCCTAAACATCAAACCATTAGTAGATTTCATCTTGATACCATAGGTATGGATTGCAAAGAATGACTCCACACACATCCAATGGAACAACATTGAACACTACTTTGTTAATATAAATGTCTAATATGGAAAACTCAACTCTCCATTTGCATTGGATGTGAAAATGATTTCTCTTATGGAGACAAACCAAGGAGTAGGGTTTGAGATGCAAGATAGTAGATAATTTATGCTTCTTCACTACTATGTCTAAGACTAACTCTTGTTGGCTTCTAGTCTCAAAAATTAAGATTGGAAGTTCCTTATGAATCTTAATAGAGAAACAATTCTTGCACTATGAGTGATTAGGTTAGACTATTGACATCAAAGAAATTCCTTTTGTCGCAATGTCAAGGATTTTTATTAACTTTTCTCTCTGATTTTTCGTTTTTAGTCTTCTAGTGCTTCTCCTAGATGCAATTTCCAATAATAATCTTTTAGATGTCCTCTTAACTTACAAAAAATCAAAAAAAGGGACATTGATCCTCTTTGGATTGATGATTTACCTATCCTTCAACAATTTGGAGTTAGGATTCTTATGTGTGGTCTTGTTGAATGGGTTCTTTGTCACACCATAGTTTGCAACAATATTCCTTTATTCATTGGAATTAGTGCAAGCAATGTTATTTGTCTTCTCCCAGCTGTTCTAATGTTGAACATTTTAAGCTCCTTCTAAATTGGCATGATCAACACACGAATGAATATGGTGGACAACTTTGATTCTTTGTCATCATTGAGTCGAATGGTGTAGTGATTGAATTATTTGATGTAGGAATCTAACTTATTGTTGTACCTCTGTTCCGGGTATTTGCAAATTGATTTAAAATTTATGAATTAAACAATGCAAATTTTAATGTTAAGATTGGTGCAAACTTGTTGTAATGAATATGAATCATTATTTAGGAATGATTAGATTTTGTATTGAATATGATATATGTTTTTTTATTTTATAAATCTAAATTATTTGCAAAACAATTGGTATAATGAGTGCTGATAGTGAAAAATTGTCTTTGTTCTTTCATGCGTGTCAAAAAATTCCCAAAATGTTTCTTATTGTGAAACTTAACATTTTTTTTCACATTTTAAATAAGTTTCTCATTTTGTTTCACATTTCCCATTTTTGGTAATATAATTCTAGAGAACATGCTTGTTGATTTTTGTTCAAAACTTGTTAAATTTTTGTTATTATATAATCTAGGGAGAATGTAATTGATCTTGATAACTTGTCAACCTTACTTATGCATGCTTCATTCCAATTAAAATTGTATATTGTAGGGTTATATTATATCTTGATTGTTATGCATCTTATATAGTAAGAAAAATAAATCAAATCTATTTGGAAACAAAAAAATCTTATATGAATTTATAAAAATTAGGGTCTCAAGGAATGAAAAATTATTTCCTTATGTCACTATGACTACATGAGGGAAAGTAGTTGTATGAGAAGTGGGAGAGTTAAAAAGACAAAAGGTCCATGAAAGTTTCCTAACAAAGGGGTGCTTAAAGTTCCAAGTTTATCTTTGTCCATTGAGGTAGATACCCAATTTTTTTCGACCATGACGGTGGTGTGATATCCATTCTTCATTCAATCATCATCCCAACACTTTTTCCTTTCAAACTAGTGGAATTATTGTTTCTCATTGGATTCCATACTTTATGTACTATAAGATTTTTAATTTTCATTTCTTCCTTGTTATCCTTTACTAGTTGGCTCAAAACCTTTGATCGCACTCAAAAATTTCTTCTACAAGCCACTCAAATATAATTAGAGCATTTAATAGATCATTTTGTTCCTATAACATAACATTCTCAAACAATTTTATACATGGAAAAATACTTGTGTGGAAACTCTTGCAAACATAAAGTTCATAAAACTCAATCTGGTAATTTTCTAACAATGTGTCATTATCAATATATAAATCATTTTAATAAGCTACATGATCCATTGTATCATTCTATATTATACCTGAGGCACATGACAACATTTGACATGTGGCAGGGTGATCATGGGAAGGCCCCAACCAACTCACAAATGGTAAAGCATTGATTTTCATATGATTTTTTGTTGAAAATCATTCAATTAATTTGTTTATTTGTTCATCTAAACGAGGAAACCAAAGCACGATGACCTGGGTGATGAAATATTTGATTCCCTCAACCCAATGGAAACAATTAGAAAGGGTTTGTGAAAGGAAAACACAAAACTCCTTCAATTGGCTAGTTGTAATCCTATAGAGGAGAACGAAGAAAGGATGAGATTTTTAGAGCAGGCTATATATCAATATGAGATAAGTGCCATTTTTAGAATACATTGTTTATGACAAAAATTAATTCATAAATTTATGTTTGGTACATTTATTTGAGAAAAAAGAAAAATGGTTTCTTTCCGCAAGAATATTTGGAACCGATGGAACATCAGGTCATGGAGACGTTGATGGTAGTAGTGGTGAGAAAACCTCATAGCGCCCTGGAATGACCCACATTCCTTCAAGGATATTTTCCTCTTCGTATGTGGCTCAGAAAATTTGATCTCCCAGGTCTCATGAGACGACCCCACCATACACGTCACACCATGGCACACATGATGGTGTATATGGAAAATCTCAAGAAGAAGAGTCTACTCACTGCTATATTGGAAAAACACGTATTAAAAGCATGGGAATGATATCGATCAACCTTTTGATGGAAAAAAAATTTGTTCCCATGAAGATACCACAAGTATTAATAACTTAGTTAATTCCTATTATTTGATTGAATCATGCATATTTCAGATTATTTTAAACTAATTATCATATCTTTTTGTAGGAAACATTAGTTTTTATAGGACCTTTCATGACAAGCACTTAGATAATTTTGAGCCTACCCTTCGCACATGGTGTAATTCTGAGAAAAAATAATTGAAAGATAAAATTGTTAACTATTTGGTCAGCATGTTGGGTGATTCGTTCAACAAACACGATATCACCTCTAATGTGGGTACATATTTGAAATATGTCAGAGATCAATATAGGAGTAAATTGAAAAAAAACCTAAGTATGTTCTTCTTATCGCCATTTATGATAGGGAATGGATGAATATACAAGATGCCACAAAGGATATCACATTGATACATGAAGGCAAGACAAGACATGCACCTGGAAGGTAAATGATATTTTGAATTGAATATTTCAAAATTTCTTTAGTTGATTTATAGAACAAATTGCAATATCTAAATACATATTTGAAACTTTTCATAGGCTCTTGGACACGTTGAAATCCATCAAGTAAATACTAAAAAAACATGGGAAGAAAAAACTTGGCCAAGGTGGTTACATGAGATTAAAATATTGAATTGTAAGTACCCAATAATTTTACCATATTATTCATATCATCATATAAAAAACAAATTTAATTATAGCCAATAATAAAAAATTACCATATTATCCAATGCAAGGGGATACATTCAACAATGTAGCTACCAAATAAGAAATGAATATAGACTTCAATTTCATCTTTCAAACAATGGTTGAATGTCCAAAAAGCATGGGGGGGGGAAAATCAACTGACCCTTCGGATGAGATGGTAAGTAAAATGACAAACCTGCAATTGTTAATTACTTGTAACATATATAGACAATTTATTTATCACATCAATTAATGTGTCTATATGTTTTAAGCATGTAAGAAACCCTATTTCATTTGACAATGGTACTAGACAAGAACCTCATAATTCTATTGGTGTGCAGACCCATCATGGTATGTGTCTTTAAAATCAGTTGTATGCATTGATGATTAGTAATATTTAGTTCCAAATGTTGTACTTATAACATTTATTGTTTCAATGGAAAAGCATGTAGATGAGGTCAGTGCTCAGAGAGGAGAGGAATCAACGACAACCCAACCAATGGCGTCGAATACTCCTGAAGGTGAAAAACACATTCATGATATTTGTATTAATGAAAGACTTCTATTAATAATAATAACTAAACATGTCCTTTTAACGCTTTATGTTGTTGTAGTGGATTCCCCTGTACTGCAACAACATCCACTAGTATGTCGTACTACTAGAAATAGTATAATGGTAGGGATGAAGCATAGTAATGTAGCATGGATAGAAGATGCTCCAACAAATGAATAGGTTGGAGACGATGTTGTTGATGATTTACTGAACATTTTTTTGAAAAAGACCAAATCGAAAAGGAAATGATTGTAAATATTTTGAGGATAAAAATTATTAAGAAAAATTACTAGTTGTACAATTTATGTTTAAATTGTACAACTAAATGAGCTTCAGAGTGATGTAGGGGGGAGGGACCAAATGAGCTTCTTCCTTCATGTGCTTGGACTTATTTAGTAGAGAATAATTTATTCTTGAAACCAAGAGGATCTCATTAAGGTATTCATATTATACATTTAATGATATTGTTTTTAGAGATTATGAATGTAATTTGATGTGGCATTTTATGTTCTCCCTTAACATTGAAGTTTTCCAAGTTCAATGTGCATAAATACCCATTCCAAGGAACTGGAAATGAAGGATGCTTTCTCGATTTAGCGATTGATTCAATGAACATTGTCAACAATATTAATAAATTAGATGGTAAGAAAAAAGTGAGTTCCAATTTTGAAGTTTCTTGTATTAAGTTTGATTCTATTATTAGTTTATCTTGGGTTAATGATTCATTTTTTGTATATATATATATATATATAAGTAGACATTTTTTATGATATGTTATGAAAAATTTGAATTTGTGATTAATTGGTTTAAATGAACAACCAGGGATGGAATCTACTCACTAATGAAGATAAGATATGTTGAAAATCAAATTTGCAAGTACAGAAAATGTGGACAATTGGAAACTTCAATAATATAAAATATGAAGTACAAGGTCATGATAGGATCTATCAAGATGTTGGTACAAGTCAAGCTCTCCAAACCTTATCTAGGAAAACCATAATAAAACCCTATCCACCAACTCCTAGTTGGTTTGAATCTTATTTTGTTGCATTTAATTGCATTAATTGTCTGAGATATTAGTTTTAATTACTATTCCTAATACGATTTGTTTGAGGAGACATTTTATCTTTGTATATATACATTTAATTCACACTGACATCAATCCCTAACATTCACTTATATTCATGCATTATCTTTCATTAGTTGTTTGTTTTTCCTATTTCATGTTATCCTATTCACAATTTTTAGGATTAGGGTTCTCACAAGAGATATTATAGCATTAAGTGCTTCTATGCCTTTGTGACTTTTATTGATGTTTCATCCTCATTAATTTTTTATTTAACTTTAGTTTATAATTGTTCATATTGTACATAATATTCCCCATATATGAGATGATGATCCAAATGTACCAGGCATTACAACTCATTCATTTTATAATAGAACAAGAACATATATGATGCAAAACCCCTCTTCCTCCCTGGGATGCTCGACCGTGCGGTCTAAGATCGTTCAAGAACTGGATTCAGATTGACTCTTAGGGCCCCTTCTAGACCCCCAAACAAGTTTACAAAGGTCCCTATTAGCTCTGTGTGCAGGTTTTTTGAAAAACCTGTGGGCACTTTCCTTTCRCTCTTTTCCTTTTAAAATTTTGAAGTACAGGCACTAGCTCCCCTCTCCTAGGCCCCTTTCCTCTCATGTGACCTCRGGATATGACCCAGGGCTTAACCCTAAAGGGTGCTAAAATTCGAGCTTCAGGGCTCTTGGYACCCGACACTACTTTGATCTCTTGAAGTACTATGTAGTCGAAGCTACAGATCRGACACCACATGTCCCCCATTTAATCAATGGTCGGGATGTGTCTAGCTACAAAATTTGGTTGAATGTGGGTCAACACTCCCTCTTGGCTTCTATCCCAGAGGACCGAACCGTCAAGCCAATGCATCTTCTTACACATGTTCACAATGGATCAAGGGTCATGATTTAGTTCTCCTTCGACGCTTCAGAAGTTTGTACTCCATTACACAGACATTCCCTCAAAGTGCCTCTCCTCGGAATATGCGGATCTTCACCACATGACTTTACAAATGGATGACCCAGATGACTTCAAAACTCTAGGCTTCGGTGAAATCCAAAAAACCTCTCCACAAAACCTCTAGAGTATTAAACCTCTGAAGTTCACAATATGATGCCACAGGTCCTAAGAGCATCAATGGCCTTGATTAACTTAGTATTTGAAAACTTCATGCCAAAACACCCTTTACTGTGAATCCTCTGGAGTGTCAAACCTATGAAGTGGCTTATCCGTTGACACATGTCCCTCCTGAAGATGAATGGTTCTGATCCACTTCGGGACTTCATGACTTTTCCTAGTCCAGTCTCCTATGTAGTTAAGGGAATTAAGTCTTGTGCACTTACCTGCATCCAACGAATTGTTTTCCTCTGTGCTCAAATCCTATGGATGGGATCTGTCTTCCTCCCTGCGCACTCCTCCTGATGTCTAGATGTAATATTCAATGATTCATATTTCTTCTCCATTGCTGATCTAATGACAATTGTTGATCCTCTTGGTTCTCCTAGAATTTTCCCCTTCGACGAAGGATTTTAATAAGATTCAAAGAGTGTGACCTTTTATCCTCCTGTGAGCCCAACTACTTGGGGTCTTGACTTACGCCACACCTCCTTAGATTTGTAACTTGAAGTAAGTTCTCCTCTGCATGCACCTGCATTGCTTCCCTCCTGATATTCAAAGTGTGCTCATACTCCTAAGGGTATCATCCCTATGCTCCTCCATATGTATTCTAGTTCCCTCTTGGAAACTCAACGCTCTTTCTCCTGAGCTTATGCAATTGGAATAAGCTCACACTATGCAAAATTTGTGTTGTATTCATAATCTCACCCTAGAAAGGGTTCTTGATCTTTTCACACCTTGTAGAGTCTTTCTGCACAATTACACTGCTTCTCTTGATATTTATAAAGTTTGAAATACTTTACCTATGGTGTACTCCTTGCACTTGTTTCCCTCGATACATTCTCAACATTGGTCTAAGTGTTGGCCTAGTGCACACCTTGCACAGGTATTTTCTTGAGTCTTGAACTCTTCAGGCTCCATGATACTCTCTATGCACCTACTCAAAGCACACTTGCATATATCTTCCCCAGAGTGCTCAACAACTATGAAGTACTTCCTCCTTCAACTTGGTTCCATAGTGTTTAGTAACTTTGGAGTGTCTTCTCTAACACTCTTCTCTCATAACTCGAACAAAGTTCTCTTTTGCACTCCTTGCACTCACTCAAAACACTCCTTATTGAGATGATAGAGTATTAAAAACTCTATTCTCTTGAGATTTTAATCTGGTTCAACCTCAACGGTCTTTGTCATTTTATTCTCCAAAGGGATCYCGGTGCCCTCCCAGTAAATTCCTGCTCAATGCACTCCTTGTAGATCTTACAGAGTGTTCAACAACTCTATCTCCTATGCATTCCCGACATAGACGTCCCTCTAGACTGTTCAGTAACTCTGAGGATCCTATTGAGTTTAAGGTTTCTCTGGTGTGCCGACCTAGCACATTCTCCTCTTGAATTCGAAACATAATTCAAGCACACACTCCTTGCATTAGCTTCATAGAGTTTCCAATACTCTATCGTGCACTCCTTGCACTAGCCTAAAAGAACCTAAAACTATCAAAACTCACAAATAGATAGTGTATTCTATATTACTCCTATAATTTAAACATACACACATCTACAAATTATAAAGACAAACATACAACATTCATAAACATTCAGGAAACTATGAACACAGGAATAGAAAACTCATAGGCAAGAAAAATCGCTCTTTCTATTAATCTTTGAATGTCAAATACAATGTGTACAAAGCTTCAGATTGCAACAAAGTTTCAACTCTTTTTTACTCTCTTGAGCTCTCTCTCAAGCCCAACAACTCCTCCTCTAACTAAATCAATCTACTAATGAAAAAATGATTACAATATTTTACAAAAGAGGGCCTCCTCGAGCTTTTTCCTCCAAGCTACCCACCTTCATTAAATTTCATTAAATGCGTATTTACATTTTCAGATCCAAGCCCAAGCGCAAGATATGTACATATCAATCCTATTAAAGGAAACTCGATCTACAACATGTACAAAGGACACAACTCAGATTTTATCAACCTTACAACATTTAATTAAAAATAAATACATTGAATTTTAAAATTCAAGGGAAAAATGAGAGGGTTAGCGCCTCTCTCCCTTCTTGAATGCGCACTGATGTGTTGCATTGCTGGCACATGCTGTTATCCACATTTTTGGTTATCGAGATGATATTATGATTATGTCATGATAATGGAAGATCAAACTCTTCATTAAGAACTTTTTCCTGAAGAAGGTTACACTTGTCATTTTCTCAGAAATCATATTTTGACAATAGTCCGCAGGTTTCATATATACTCTCCTGCGAAAATCCTTCATTTCCGCAGACTGCATTCAGCTTGACTGCGAACTTTCCGCACTGTGTTAATGGTTAGGGTGCGGACATGTTTTTAAAGGAAGAAAATGAATAAGTTCTCGATCCTTCTAGAAGGAATCTTCTAGAAGGGTGAGTTGGAGTTCGAATGGTTGGAAAAATACTGACTTTCCAGATATCTTGGGATCATTCCCTATCCAAGTAACTAATCAAT
>SNQJ01S0047018.1:79117-94005 GCA_010110895.2 Picea sitchensis | reverse complement strand
CGCCATTCCTCTTACTTTACTCGAATCTCCACTGCAAAAGCTCCCACTAAACCCAAGTTTATCACAGACCCAAGATAAACTTGATCTATCAAGACCGAGCCAAAACCTCAGCAACAAAGGCGTCCCTCTGAAACCAAAAACGTGCTCTGATACCACATGTAAGTTTTAAACCTGTGAAGTAAAGCAATGCATATAGATTCTTAAGCAATACATAAATTAATCAATGGCTCATACACAGAGTACACAGAGATTTTTACTGGAAACCCTCAACCGGGAAAACCTTTCTTATTTTCATTATATCGAATTTCACCATTCGCCATACAATATATACAAAGTTTTTAGGTATTCCATAGATACCAAAACCCTAATCCCTTAATCCGGGATTAATTTACAAATCAGCAAAAAATAGCAAAATCTGCACGCAGTTGTCATATCTGACGCACCCACACACACACACACATGCAAAGAATATAACACACACCCAACAAAAAGGGTATATCATATTGATCTCCCATGTTGTTTCCATTTCTTGTGGCACTAGCTTGCCACTCGATTGCAGGTTCTAGTTTTGCAACCTCCTCACTAAGCTTTTTCCCAACCATCTCCTCTGACAAGTTGACTTTTTTCATCTCCTCCACTGGTACAACTCTAGCTTCCTCCAGCTGCTCCTCCTACTGGAATTCTCCTCCATTAATTTCCAACTTAACCTATTGGATGCACTTAGCATGCACTATTACCCTTCTCTATAGGGATTTTAATTCTTCACAAAGATTAGAAAATCCCATGTTGTATGTTTCCTGTTATGCTCCAAGTTTTAGTTCTGCAGTTATCTCATGTTCATCTTCTTGGATGAAACTTTTGATCCATTCCTATGAATTATCTTATTCTTTCTCTACTTAGGAAGACATCAACATTTTCTCCTTCTCCTCATCCATGACAACCTTCATTTGTTGTCCTTCCTCTTTTTCACTCTCAACATGTGCTCTGGCCTTAACTTGGCTGCTTGGAAGGAATATCTCAACTCCCTCAATGATCAAAATGAATCTCTAATTCTCCTCCTCTGTCAACACCACTGGTTGATTTGAACTCGTTGTTGAGTTCATCAGACTCTTAGACAGACTCATTTTATCTCCCTTTCCCACCTGGAAATCTAGGATTTCACCTCTGCCCTCCTAGCAGTTTATGAAATCTTCAATAGATCTCTCTTCATTGCCCACTTGACAATTTGAATTTTCACTTCTCCCCTCCTGGCAGCTCATGAGATCTCTAGCTGATCTCTTTTCCTCCTCATCACTAAGGTTCTCTCCAACTTCTGGCTCACAGATGAAAAACAACTCCTCTATGCCACAAAGGTTTTTCACTATGCCTCATCCACCTTCTTAATACTTTTTTCTGCCTCCTATCCAACAATTGTTGGACTGGTCACTTAACTCTCCTCCTCAAGGGCCACTCATCCCTTCAGCCTCCTTGTGTTTCTTGATGCATATTCAACATCATCTTCTCCATTTATTCTTGGGTCTCTTTGAGCTCTTTATCCATCTGTTGGAGTTATTATCCTCGACCACACCTATGTCCTTTAGTAGTCATCTTTCACCTCTGCCTCCATGAACGCAATTGGTTCTTCTGGCTCATCCAAATTGATTGTCTTCTTTACCTTCTCTTCAACTTAGAGTGCTACTAGTTTCCTCCTACAACCCTCCTGGTTGTAAAATATTTGTTGCACACCTTGCAACAATCATCACATAGCATCATGCCCTACTTCCTTCCCCTTTTCTTGATGTCTACAGGAAGAAATCATGCTCGGATACCACTTGATGGTATCATACTAAAACCCTCTTTCACAAAGAGCACAATTTGTGTCTCTGATACCACTTGATGCAAACCCCCTCTTCCTCCTGGGGTTTCTTGACCTCTCGGTCTAGGATCGTTCAAGAAATGGAGCTGGATTGACTCTTAGGGCCCCTGTTCGAACCCCAAACAAGTTTACACGGGTCCCTATTAGCTCTTTGTGCAGGTTCTTTGAAAAAACCACATGAGCTTTCCTTTGGCGCTTTTCCTTTTAAAATTTTGAAGTATATGTGCTAGCTCCCCTCTGTTAGGCCCCTTTCCTCTCATGTGACCTCAAGATATGACCCAGGGATTAACCCTAAAGGGCACTAAACTTTGGGTTTCAGGGCTCTTGGCACCCGAAACTACTCTGATCTCTGTAAGTAATATGTGTTTGAAGCTACGGATCAGACACCACATGTTCCCCCTTTAATCAACGATTAGGATGTGTCCTACCTCCAGACTTCAGTTGACTGCAGGTCAACACTCCCTCTTGGCTTCTCTCCCGAATGACAAAACCTCCAAGCCAACGGAGCTTCTGATGCGTTTCCATAATGGATCAATGGTCATGATTTAGTTCTCCTTTGGGGMTTTAGGACTTTCTACTCCACTACACGGTCTTTCCCCTCAAGTGTCTCTCCTATGAATACATAGATCTTCACCACGTGTATTTCCAAATGGACGGTTGAGATGAATTCGAGACTCTGGGCTTCAGTGAAATCCGAAACACCTCTCCACAAAACCTTTGTATTACTAAACCTTTGAAGTTCACAATCTAACACCACACATCCTCAGAAAATCAATGGCCTTAATTAACTCTAGCTTCGATAGCTTCATGACGATACACCCATTGTTGTGAATCCTCCCAAGCACTAAACCTATGAAGTGGATTATCTTCTGATACATGTCCCTGTTGATGATGGAAGGTCTCGATCCACTTTGGGATTGAGACTTCAGCTAGTCTGCTCTCTTGTGCACTTAAGGGAATTAAGTCTCGTGAACTTACTTGGATCCAATGAATGTTTGTCCTCTGCGCTCAGATCCTACGGATTTGATCTATCTTCCTCTCTGCGCACTCCACATGTTGTCTTGATGTAATATTCAATGATTTATATTTCTTCTCCTCAGCTGATCTAACGACAAATTTTGCTCCTCCTACTTCTCCTAGCAGTTTCGCTTCTGACGAAGGATTTTAAGAATATTCAAAGGTTGTGACCTTTGATCCTTCTCCAAGCCTCACTACTTGGGGTATTGAATTGTGCCACACCTCCTAAGCTTTGGATTGAAGTAATTTCACCTCTGCGGACACTTGCATTTCTTCCCTCTTGAGCTTTGAAGTGTGCACATAATCCTAAGGTTCTCGACCCTTTGATCCTCGAGATGTCTTCTAGTTCCCTTCTGGAAAATCAACACTCTTCCTCTTGATATTATGAACTTGGAATAGGCTCACACTATGTGAACTATGCATTGTCTTTAGAATATGAACCTAGAAAGGGTTCTTGATATCTGCACACCTTGCAGTGTCTTTGTGCACAATTTGACTACTCCTCCTACTTCTGGCGCACTCCTTGTGCTTGTCTCCCTTGAGACCTTCTCAACATTGGTCTAAGTGATGGCTTGGTGCACACCTTGCACATGTATTTTCTTGAGTCCTGAACTCTTCAGTCTCCCTGATGCACTCTATGCACCTAATCAAAGCACACTTGTAGAGATCTTCCCCAGAGTGTTCAACAACTTTGAAGAACTTCCTCCTTCAACTAGGTACTAGAGTGTTTAGTAACTCTGGTGTGTCTTCTTTGACACTCTTCTCTCAGAACTTGAACATATTTCTCTTGTGCAGTCCTTTCACTCTATCAAAACACTCATTGATGAGATGACAGAGTTTTCAACAACTCTGTTCTCTTGAGATTTTAATCCAGTTCAACCTCAATGGTCTCTGTCCCTATATTCTCCAAAGGGATATTGGTTCCCTCCTGGAAACTTCCTGCTCAATGCAGTCCTTGCAAAGATTACAGATTGTTCACCAACTCTGTCTCTTGTGCATTCTCGACATAGACTTCCCTCTAGAGTGTTCAGTAGCTACAAGGCTCCTGTTGAGTTTGAGGTTTCTCTAGTGTTCCCACCTAGAATATTCTCCTCTTGAATTCTAAACATAATTAAAGCACACACTCCTTGTGTTGGCTTCACAGAGTTTCCAATAATCTGTCGTGCACTCCTTGCACTAGCCTAAAAAAACCCAAAACTCTCAAACAAACTCACAGACAGATAGTGGATTCTAACTTACTCCTACAATTGAAACATACATACATCTACATAATATAAAGAAACACATACAACATTCATAAACATTCAAGAAACTATGAACACAGGCATCGAAAACTCATAGGCAGGAAAAACTGCTCTTTCTATTAATCTCTGAATGTCAATTACAATGTGTACAAAGCTTCATACTGCAACATATTTTCATCTCTCTTTTCCTCTCTTGAGCTCTCTCTTGGGCCCCACAACTCCTCCTCTAACTAACTCACTATACTTATGAAAAATTGATTACAAGATTTTACAAAAGAGAGATTGCTCGAGATTTTTCCTCGAAACTACCTACCTTCATTAAATTTCATTAAATGCATATTTACATTTTCAGATTTGAGGCCAAGCTCAAGATCTATAAAGATCAATACTATTAAAGGAAACTCTATCTATAGACTGCACAAAGGCCATAACGTATATTTTCTGAGCCTTACAACATTTAATTACAAATAAATACATTGAATTTTAAAATTCAAGGGAAAAATGAGAGGGCTACCACCTCTCTCCCTTCTTGAATGTGCGATGATGTGTTGCCTTGCTGGCACATGATGAGGTGGAAAGGATGATCCTGCATTAATATCATTATGAGGATAGATAACATAATGGATTACAACTTTTCATACTTGGAACATCGATGTTTAAATACAAGAACTGGTGAAACTAAATGCAAAGGAAAAATTCACCATCTCACCATATTTATTCCTAATCAAATGCTAACCTTAAGTTGGGATGATGATGTCACAAGGGAGAAATTTCTCCAAAATAGCTCTATCTTACATTTACCAATAATGTATGACGTTCATGAGAATATATGTAGTAAACTAACTAACTAAAGCCATTGATTCCTATCTAGAGTCCTTTCTAGAACAATCAGAAGGAGGAGTTCTTTCCATCAAATTTGAAGCATCCTAAACCCTTGTAGCCACATTCATTTTCCTAACCTCTTGTAACAGACACTCCATTACACCTAGGAAAAGAGAAGCACAATAAGTATTTTTTTTTAAAAAGAATTAGGAAATTAATGTCAACACAATATTCATAGGAGCACATAATCAAACGACATCATAATTAAAATCATTACAAGTGAAGCATTGTTGTAATCAATAACTATGCAACCAATGCATCAAAATAAATGATAGCAACACCTGACCAACACATAAACATAAATGGCGATGCACTTTAGCCATGAAAATAAATGGAAGAAATTTATAACAATGATCAATGAGATATTGAATATTAAAATGACTACCCGCCCATCCTACCTTGCAAGGTTAGGACCTCTTGGACACATAAGCAACGCTTAAGCCCATGATTCATCCGATTGATTTTGACCACTTAAGGTCTCAACGTTGGTGACTATTATGAGGAACAAGGAGGTGTCTACATCCCACTAACACAATCAAGTCGAAAACCAACTAGCTTAAGCAATCAAAATCATTATTGTTCATGGCGCAAGAGAATTTAAATACTAAGTCAATCATATAACAACATAAGTTAAGGCACAAGTGTAATCAACTTTATTTTATTTTCATGGCGCAAAGAGAACATCTATTTTATTTCAAGGTGCGCGATTAATCCATTACTGAATTCAACCATAAATCAACATTATTTCAAGGTGCACACGTGATCTAATTGTTGGAATACTGAGGGGGAGGGTGAATCGATATTACCCCTTCTTAACAATTAACATATACTTTTGATATTTTATTGATCACCACAACAAATCAACAATGAATTCTATGCAAAATCAACTATATAAATATATTTAACATCAATTGTGAGGTTTTATAAATAATAGTGAAGGACACCAATCCTCTTTAGAGCACCAACTCTAGGAGACACATATCCCCTTCTTCAAGGAACAAACTCTAGGAAGCACCAACTCCCTCGTCTTTAGGTAACCAACCCTAGGAAGCACCAACTCCCTTGTATTTAGGGAACCAACCCTAGGAAGCTTCAACTCCCTTATATTTTACAATTTTCTTAGTAAGGATATGAATCCTTCCATGCTCCTCCCTTCCACCCTCACTTCATAAGAACCAACATTTCTTCTTCTTGGAATTTTCTTCTGTTTTGATCTTCTTATCTGGACTGCAGAGACACTTCCCTCTCACCAATCTTTCTCGTTTATATACTCTTCCAATTGGTGTGAGCTATGAAACATTGTGTCCCTTTGCTTGGACCATCTCACCTCTTCATTAACAATAATTTTGTTTGTTTTTCTTTATTCAAATATTATCGAGAATCCTTTTTAATTTAATGAAAATTCTTTTCATCTATCGATCATAGGTATGGATCGATGTCATTTAACTTAATTTCATGTCTCTGCAAATATTCCATAAATCAAATTCTGTAGAGGCACTTCCTTCAAACCACTTACATATGACTATAGGCACAGGACCACGAGATTATTAATTTAAGCGTTGCCTCTTATTTCTCCCTTTGTTTCTTTATTCCATACAACCGCAGGTGGTGACCAGGCACTAAGCCAAGAGAGTGATTGATAAATTATCAAAATCAACGATCAATTTTTAATGTCACGATGAGATGGAAGGTTCTCATTTACTTTGGAACTTCAGCTATTTGAGGCTCCTGAATTCTAGAGTAGCAATTTCTCCAGAGTGATTACCTACTGAATAAGTCATAAATCGATGGCGAACACTTGTTGTGGGTTAACACCTCCACTTACACTATCGGTTGAGAAATATCCTCAAGTAGATCAATGATTACCATTGAATTCGGCCTTCGGCGCTTCAGATTATTTCTCCTTCACAATCCCTCAATCTTCCAGACTTCATTTCGTCGAAGTAGATCAAACGATTGGATTTTATTTGCATGATGAATATTTCTTGTTCATTTCGAAACTTTGAGGATTCAGGTATTTTGCTGGTGGTGAAACTCTTGAAGTACAAACTCTTGGAGTGACATAAGTTGATGACATCACTTTTTGACATGGAAGTGACTGAGTGGCTTCCACATGTCACTTAGATTTGTGACTTACGCATACCTGAAATGCCAATTACACTTTGAAACTTGTCATCATTTAATTGTGCCATGTGTCCTTGTTGATGTGGTCTGCTGACGTGGATCTCTTAATGTGGCACACATCCTCCTTTATGACTTACTATGTCCTTCCACTCAACTTGATACAATGTTTGAGAATGCTCTTGGGTCAAATCAACGAAAAGGGATTATTGAAGGGTCCCAACTAGCATGACATTTAAAACTATCATCGAGTTCCACAATGGAAACTGCTCATTGGTAGTGGAACTAATTCCAACCATAGATATATTGGCGGGTGACCATCGACATTCGGTGTGGATTGCGGAACCCTAACTTGCACTTGGTTTATCCCATCGTCCAAACTCCACAATTTGAATTTGTGATATTTTTGGTGGATCAACCACAGTCATTGATCTTTGAATCGATGAGACTTGATGGTCTAGACTAATTGTAGGATTGGAAATAACGTGTAGTTTAATTCTCCCTTCATGCTCTGTAATCAATCCCTTCCCTTGATCTGTCGCTTGCATATCCAATGGTCACGACTTGATCTGATCTTTGACTAGTCCTCCAATGGTCATTCTCTTGTAATCTGGCAATCTAGACTAATTGCGGGTTTGGAATTAACGCGTTGTTTAATTCTCCCTTCGTGCTCCGCAATCAATCCCTTCCCTTGATCTGGCGCTTGCATATCCAACAGTCATGACTTGTCCCGTGGGGATTTCGATCCTGATCACATTTCTGCAATGGTATTTCCCTTCTGAGCTTCATGTGCTTCATCAACTGTTGACATCAATGACAATATGTCTAACAATCTCCCCATTTGTCATTGAGGGAAACACTCTAACTTCATACAAACTCCCCTGTGATGATGCTTTTCTCTATGAAGTTACTCCCCCCCTTTGAAATCAATGGGAAAGGGTTTCTCCCCCTATGGTAATGGTCCCCCTGACTATTTGATTTTTAATGAGGTTTTTGAATTACTCTTAATTTTCGTCGGAGATTTTCAAAATTACTCCTGGGCAGAGGTTTTGTGAAAATCTCTGCAATATGTTCTTTGGTGTCTAGATATACTAGTTTAACTATTTTTTGGGTGACCTGGTCTCCTAGGAAATGTTATTTAATTGGGATATGTTTGGTTTTCTAATGCATGACTTGATTTTTAGAGATACTTATGGCACTAGTGTTTTCACAGTTAATAGTAATAGGATCAATATATTTTAATTGTAGGTCTTCTAGAGTTTGCTTCATCCAAAGAACTTGTGTGCAGCAGCATGAATCGACAATGTATTTTTCCTATGCTATAGAGAGTGATGTGGATGTTTGTTTCTTGCTCGACCATGCTACCAAACTTTTTCCTAAGAAGAATGTTCCTCCATTGGTGTTTTTCCTATCATCTATGCTACCTGCCCAATCTACATCAGTGTATGCGGTTATATTGAAGTCTCTATCTTTTGGATACCATAATCCTAGTTCTAGGGTGCCTTGAAGGTATATAAATATTATTTTTACTGCTTTGAAGTCGGTTTCTTTAGGTGGAAATTGAAATCTCCCCATGAGTCCTACAACCTTCATGATGTCAGGTCTTGTTTTTGTTGAATAGAGAAGACTTCCAACCATAGATCTATACATTGTTTGGTCTACTTTTGGTGAGTCGTCTTCTAGAAATAGTTTACATCCAGTGACCATTGGAGTACTGATAGATTTATTGTCTTCCATTTGGAATTTCTTCAGCATTTCCTTGATATATTTGGTCATCTACATATACTACCACAACAATCATGTTTTGATCCTTAATTTTGATATATAAATTGTTGTCAGTAGTCCCTCTCTTGTATCCCTATTTTTGTAGATACTGATCAAGCCTAGAGAACCATGCTCTGGGGGCTTGTTTAAGACCATACAGATCCTTTTTCAGTTTGCACACATAGTCATGGTTTTCTGATAACATGAAACCTTCTGGTTTCTCAATGTAGATGTCTTCTTCTAGTGTTCCATTAAGGAATGTTGATTTGACATCCATCTGATAGATTTTGAAATTTTTGAAACATGCAAATGCTAGGAACATTCTGATTGCCTCAAGTCTTGCTACTAGAGCGGATGTTTCTTCAAAATCAATACCTTCTACTTGGGAATATCCTTTGCAGACTAATTTGGATTTGTTCTTCATAATTTGCCCATTTTCATTTAATTTGTTCTTTAATATCCACTTAGTTCCTATCACATTCTTGTTCTTGGGTCTTGGAAGTAGTTCCCAAGTCTGATTCTTCACTATTTGATCTAGTTCTTCATTCATTGATTTTATCCAATTTTTACTTTTGACGACTTCTTTAACAAATTTAGGTTCAATTAGGGATAACATTTCTTGTTCTAAGTCAAAATATATTTTCCTTCTTGTTTCCACTCCTGCACTTTTATCTCCAATGATTTGGCTTTCAGGATGATTCTTCTGAACTCTTTTTGATGGAGCTCTTGGCAAGGGTGTTTCTTCATTGTCTTGTTCATTAGTGTGAGGTTCATTTTACTATGTTTCATCATCATCTTCTTTTTGATATTCTACATCATCATCCTCTTGTTGAGATTTTATATCATCATCTTTTTGTTGAGATTTTTTATCAAGGCCTTGGAATATGCCCTTTATTAGATTATCTATTTTTACATTTGCACTTTCCACTATTTTTAGTAGTCTGAGATTATAACATCTGTATGCCTTTTTATTTGATGAGTATCCTAAGAATATTCCTTCATCAAATATTGGATCAAACTTTCCTAGGTTATCTTCATCATTCTTTATGTAACATTTAATTCCAAAAATTCTAAAGTATTTTACAGAGGTTGGCCTCCCAAACCATATTTCATAATGGGTTTTGTCATGATTGGGTCTCAACTAAGATCTATTAATTATGTGAACTGTTGTGTGGATTGCATCTCTCCAAAATTTCTCTGGAAGTTTGGCTTCATTTAGCATAGTTCTTACAGCTTCTTGAACTGTTTTGTTTTTCCTTTCTACTACTCCATTATGTTGAGGAGTCCTAGGAGATGAAAGCTATCTTTTGATACCATGGTCTTCACAGAGTTGAGTGAAATAGTTAGAGGTGGACTCTCCTCCATTGTTTGATCTTAGACACTTAATTTTTTGATCTATTTCATTTTCTACAAGAGATTTGTATATTTTAAATTTCTCAAAGGCTTCTGATTTTTCTTTTAAAAAGAAAACCCAGGTCAGTCTTGTGTAATCATAAACAATCAACATAAAATAATGTTCACCATAAATGATTTTGGTTCTGGTAGGTCCACATAGATCTATGTGAATAATCTCTAATGGTTTAGTTGTGGAATGCTCTTTTTTTTAACCTAACTCTTGTTTTCTTTCCTATTTGAAAATGTTTACAAATAGGATCTGAAGGTTTAATCAGTTTTGGAAGGTCCCTAACTGCTTATTTTTTGTTGGATTTAATCATGTTTTCAAAGATTAAATGTCCCAACCTTCTATTCCATAGCCAACTTTCATCTACTTGGCTTAAGAAAAAAAATTCTTCTTCTTCTGTATCGAGGATGTACACATTACTATATGTTATTGGTGCAACTGCCACTAGCTTTCCAGTGTCCTTTTTTCTAATTTAACATTTCTGAGAATCAAAAGTAAGTATGTGACCCTAATCACGAGTCTGACTTACACTTAGAAGATTTGTTTTGAGATTTTCTACCAAAATTACATCTTTTTCTTTGGTTTTATTCTTTCCTAAACAAACAATGCATTTTCCCAATACCTTGGCTGACATATTATCTCCAAAAGTTACTTTTCATTTTCCTTTCTTATTTAACTTGAGAAATTTACTTTGATATCCAATCATGTGTTTGGAGCATCCATTGTCTATATAACACCGACACTCTTGATTTCTGTCATATAATGCTACATTGGACTTAGTTTTCTTTTTCCTCCATTCTTTTTTATTATGAGGAATATTTGTCTTTTTATCATATTTTGCCAATCTACAATCACTTGTTTTATGACCATAGTTGTTGCATTTTTGGCATTCACTATTGAAATCTTACAAAGGAGAAAATGTGTTATAGTTTCTCTTTTCTTTATTGTACTTGTTGTTCTTATCTCTTTGGACATTTCTATTATTGTATTGTCCATAAGCTTTGCAGTGTACTTCCTTATGTCCAAAATTATTGCAAGAGTAGAAATATCCAATAAATAAATATTTAGAGGTATTTCTTTTGATGAATTTCTTTTGGTCATATTTTAATCCAATCGAGAGTGTTGATTTCTGTTTATGTGTAACATTTTTCAATGGTGTCATCTTTGCCTCACTATCTTCTTTTCTAAATGATTTTTCCAGATCATCTGCGTAGGTGATTGTTTTCTTGACAGATCCTTGTGATGAAGAAGTTGAGTCTTCAGTATATCCAAAACTAGTCGTGTTGTTTCGTGACCTTTGACTACTGAGAATTACATTCAAGAACCTTGAACTATTTTCAAATTGTGATCCCTTATTTACTTTCTCAATTTCACTTTTTAGTAGCTTAATCTCAACTTCTAGTTTCTCACATACTTGTTTTTTTATCATTAAGTTGTTCTAAAATGACTTCTTTAGTTTTATTAGCTTCCGGCAGTTGGGACTTCAAATCACTGATGGTATGTTCTGACTCCTTGATGGTTTTGGAAATTTCCCTCTCTCTTGATTTAGTAGCTTCTTTAATCTCTAGAAGCTCTCTTCTTAGTACCCTATTTTGTTTTTTAGTTTTTCCTAGTTCTTCAATTACACTAAGGATTTCTTCTTCGAAGTTCCCTTCTTCCTCATCTTCTGAATGCTTATCATCTTGAGTTTTCATTCCCATAAACAAAATCTCTGAATTTTCATCTTCACTCATGTTTGAAGAGTTGTTGTCTTCTTTGGAGTAGAAGTTTTTCTTTTTCTTATAAAATTTATTCTTGTATTGGTTTTTCTAGTTGTGAACTTCTTCATCATTTTCCTTTTGTTTGGGATAGGGACATTTGTTAGAAAAGTGTCCAATTCTGCCAAAGTTGAAACATTTGAAAGGTAATTTTCCTTTGTATTTTCCAAATCCTTTATGGAGTTTCTTTATAAATTTGGCCTCTTCTACATATGATAACTTATCATTGATCTTTTTATCCTACCTCATTTTTTTCGTAGATGCTTTAAAGGTTGTTTCATCTTTTGTTGATTTATCATTCCCTATTCTCATTCCATATGCTGTAAAACTTCCATGAACTTGATCAACTGTGAGTGTTCTTAGATCAGATCTATCTTCAATTGTAGAAATATTTCCATCATATCTCATAGGTAATGACTTAGTATTTTTTGCACAATAGGTTTATCTGTAATTTCTTCTCCTTCCGCTCTGATTGAGTTAACCACTTCATATATCCTATGAAATTACTCAATAATATTTTCTTCTTCTTTCATTTTCATATTTTCAAATTAAGTTATATAGGTTTGTAGTTTGGATTCCTTGACTTTGTCATATCCTTTATATATAACATCCAACTTGTCATAGATTTATTTGGATGATTTATAATGAATAACCTTCACACATATAGAATTAGTCAACCCTCCTAGAATTCCATTAACTTCTCTTGAGTTGTCATTACAAATTTTCTTTCCTACAACATCTTTGGGTGGAGTAGTTGGTGCAATTTAATCATCTACAATAGATTTCTAGATATCAAAACCAAGAGCCAATAGGAAATTTTTCATTCTTTTTTTTCCATAGAGCATAACCTCCTCCATTGAACAATGGTGCTTTGTTTTTAGACATTCCCTCTTGTTGATCCATCTTCAGGATCTACCTTCCAATTTTTAGACTGTGTTGAAGGCACCTTCTTTGATACCAATTGTTGGAATACTGATGGGGGGGGGGGTGAATCAGTATTAGCCCTTATTAACAATTAACAATTACTTTTTATATTTGATTGGTCACCACAATAAATCAACAATGAACTATATGAAAAATAAATTAGATAAATATATTTAACATCAATTACAAGGTTTTATAAAGAATAGTGAAGGACACCGATCATCTTTAGAGCACCAACTCTAGGAGACACAGAGCCTCTTCTTCAGGTCACCAACCATAGGAGGAACCAACTCCCTCATCTTTAGGGAACCAACCCTAGGAAGCACCAAATCCCTTGTATTTAGGGCACCAACCCTAGGAAGCACCAAATCCCTTGTATTTAGGGCACCAACCCTAGGAAGCTTCAACTCCCTTATCTTTTACAATTTTCTTAGTAAGGATATGAATCCTTCCATGCTAATCCCTTCCACCCTTACTTCATAAGAACCAACAATTCTTCTTCTTATAATCTACTTATGTTTTGATCTTGTTGTCTAGACTGCAGAGACACTTTCTTCGCACCACTCTTTTTCGTTTATATACTTGTCCAACTGGTGTGAGCTATGAAACATTATGTCCCTTTGTTTGGACCATCTCACCTCTTCATTAACAATAATCTCGTTTGTTTTTCTTTATTCAAATATTATCGCGAAGTCTTTTTAATTTAATGAAAATGCTTTTGATTAATCGATCATAGGTATGGATCAATTTCATTTAACTTAATTTCATGTCTCTACAAATATTACAGAAATCAAATTATGTAGAGGCGCTTCCTTCAAACCATTTACATATGACCATAGGCACAAGACCATGGGCTTATTAATTTAAGTTCTTCCTCTTCTTTATCCCTTTGTTTCTTTATTCCATACGACCGCAAGGGGTGACCAAGCGCTAAGCCAAGCGAGTGATTGATCACTTATCAAAATCAATGATCACGTTTTAGTGCCATGATGAGACGGACGATTCTCATTTACTTCATAACTTCAACTATTCGTGGCTCCTTAATTTTGGAGTAGAAATTTATCCGTAGTGATTACCTACTAAATAAGCCATAAAGCGATGGTGACCGCTTATTTTCGATTAACACCTCCACTACACTTAATCATCGGTTGATAACGCTCTCGAAGTAGATCAACGATTAGCATTGACTTAGACCTTCGATGCTTCGGGTGATTTCTCCTTCACATTCCTTCAATATTTTGGAGTTCATTTTGTTGAAGTAGATTGGACGGTTGGATTTTATTTGCATGATGAACGGTTCTCATTCGTTTTGGAACTTCGGGACTTAGGGTATTTTGCTAGTCATGAAAATCCTGAAGTACAAACTCCCAGAGTGATGTAACCTGCTGACGTCAGTTGTTGATGTGGAACTGATAGAGTGGCTGCCACATGTCACTTAGATTTGTGACTTACGCATACCTAAAATGCCAACTGCACTTTAACACTTGTCATCATTTGATTGTGGCATGTTTCCTTGCTGATGTGGTCTACAGACGTGGATCTCTTGATGTGGAACATGTCCTCTTTTATGAATTACTTTGTCCTTCCACTCAACTTGATCCGATGGTTTAGAATTCTCTCGGAGCAGATCAACGATCATGGATTATTGAGAGTTCCCAGCTAGCATGACATTTAAAACTATCGTCGAGTTCTTCAATGGAAACTGCTCATTGGTAGTGGACCTGATGCCAACCATATATTTATTGGCAGGTGACCATCGACATTCAGTGTGGATTACAGAATCATAAATTGCGCTTGGTTTGGCCTGTCTCCCAAACTCCATAATTTGAAGTTGTGCGATTGTTGGTGGATCAACCACAGTCGTCGATCTTTGAATCGATGAGATTTGATAGTCTAGACTAATTGCGTGATTGGAAATGACA
>SNQJ01S0047018.1:68746-79067 GCA_010110895.2 Picea sitchensis | reverse complement strand
TCATGGATTATTGAGAGTTCCCAGCTAGCATGACATTTAAAACTATCGTCGAGTTCTTCAATGGAAACTGCTCATTGGTAGTGGACCTGATGCCAACCATATATTTATTGGCAGGTGACCATCGACATTCAGTGTGGATTACATAATCATAAATTGCGCTTGGTTTGGCCTGTCTCCCAAACTCCATAATTTGAAGTTGTGCGATTGTTGGTGGATCAACCACAGTCGTCGATCTTTGAATCGATGAGATTTGATAGTCTAGACTAATTGCGTGATTGGAAATGACATGTAGTGTAATTCTCCCTTCGTGCTCTGCGATCAATCCCTGACCTTGATCTCACACTTTTATATCCAATGGTCACGACTTGATCTAATCATTGACTAGTCCTCCAATGATCCTTCTCTTGTAATATGATGGTCTAGACTAATTGCGGGATTGGAATTAATGCATTGTTTAATTCTCAATTCTTGCTCCACAATAAATACTTGCCCTTGATCTGATGCTTGCGTATCCAACGGTCATGACTTGTCTTGTGGGGATTTGGATCCTAATCATGTTTCTACAACGCACTTTCCCTTATGAGCTTCATGTGAGTCATCGACTATTGACATAATTGAAAATACATCAATGACAATATGTCCAACACTAATTATTGAATTAAACATAAATCAACATCATTCAATGCATGCAGTTAATCTAATCAATTAGGAAATCATACATCAACATTATTACAATGCGTGCATGTAATCCAAAAGTGTAATCATTTATGCATCATCATTAGTCCATACCGCAAATCAGTACAATTACTTAATCATCATCATAATGCATGGCGTAAGGAAATCAATCGCTCCATCATTTATTCATTAAAAAAATTTAGTGGCACAAGAGTAGATTGATTACTAAAACAATCCTAAATCAACCTTGTATAAATGCACAAGAGTAAATTAATTTCTAGACAATAATAGGTTAACATAATTAAAGGCATAAGAGTAATCATTACTTTTATTCATTGCGAAAGAAATACAATCACATTAAGTTCAAGGAGTAGGAGAAATAAACGGTTTTATTCCAAGGCACAAAATAAATCTTATCACATACCCCATCATACATCGCGTTATTAATGGTCGAACCCTATAAAACTTAGTAAATTTATTCTTTAAACAAACAGAGTGTAATCTGTGATGATTGGGAAATTGCTAAAACACTTTCTCATACACTACACAAGAACATGGTGATAACGATATATGCAATAATTCAATACAATGAGTGAATCATCGAGTGACAAGAATAATTCTTGCGCACCCTAAAACTAATATATCAAGAAGTTCTAAACGTGTCCTATACTAATAAATTTTAAAGGATGCGAGGGGTAAAAGTAATGGCGTCTAAAACATTGCAACGTTAAACCATAATACATGTAGAAACCCAAGAATAGAAACATGATACACATTATATACACTGGTTGTAGAAAGATGATACATATCAATAACCCCCCCCTAAAAAGCATAATTCATTGGAATGCACTAAATACCATCACATATTGCTCGGATCTCACCTTTACCTCTTAGAATGGAAATCCCGAATGTAAATACACATGTATTTTAAATGTAGTCAAACTTGATCACTCAAGGCATTGCATATGTAGGTTCATAACTAACCCAATAGTGCTTGTATTATTAGCAAAATATATTGAATAATAAATCTTGAGGGAATTTACTGTAATGTGCTAAAGTTTGCCTCTAGTACTTGGCCTTGAATATTTTCTTTATCTTAGGGTATAGGTGTTCATAACTCCAGGTAAGGCCACAAGGAAAATTCATGCAACGCAGAGAAAGTGAAAATCGCAAAGATGTCAAGGGAAAATGACCAGGATCTTCCCATACTGGGCAAATTGTGCATAGAAAAAAAAACATAGAGGTTAAGAGAGATTAATGCCAAGATAAATCACATGTTTGGTGAATTGTGCATAAAGAAAAATAAAACGTAGAGGTGAGGAGGGATTAATTCCAGGAGAATTCACACTTTGGGAGAATTGTGCATAAAGAAAAAAATGCAGAGGTGATTAAGGAAAAGAAAGTTGTTGGACAAAACACATTGTTAGGTGAATTTTCTTTTGCAAATGAAGAAGACATCAAGGAAAGAGAAAAACCTGGAGAAAACACATTGTTGGGCGAATTTTATTTTTCAAATGCAGAGGACATCAAGGAAAAAAAATGACTGGAGAAAATACATTCCTGGGAGAATTTTCTTTTTCAAATGTAGAGGACATCAAGGAAAAAAAACGCCTGGAGAAAACACATTTTTTGGGCAAATTTTCTTTTGCAAAATTCAGAGGACATCAAGGAAAAAAAAAGCCACGAGGGAACACATTGCTGGGTGATTTTTCTTTTTCAAAATGTAGAGGACATCAAGGAAAACAAAATGCCAGGAGGAAACACATTGCTGGTAAAAGTTTCTTTTGAAAAATGTAGAGACAAATCCACCATTGAGGAAGAAGGGAATCATATTATTAGCAGGACAATCAGAATTATTATGAGAATCAAATTATTACGAGGATCACATTATTATGAGAATCAAACTATTATGAGAATTGGATTATTATGAGAAATATTAAGAGAATCACATTATTATGAGAATCAAATTTCCAACATTGGATAAGGGATAAAACACAATGAGAATCATAGTCCATGTTAAAAAAACACACACAGAGGTAAATCCTTAAATCCTTAAGGGAATCACAAATCTAGATACACAAAGAGCGCATAATTTACCCCCAAATTGAAAAAGGGAAAACAATGAATAAGAAATCAAGATTTTTTTGGGAGTTAAAATTCAGACTCGTTAGAAATTCCTTTCTACAATACATAATTATCAAGGAAACTTGCCAGTCCAATATCATAAATCCATTACCACTGTCAACAATTCTAAAAACCATATTTACAATAAAAAATTAATATAATGCAAACTCAAAATAAAAATACCATGACCGACAAAGATAGGCTTGATGACGATCCTTGGTGACTGGCGTTCAATTCCTTCATCTGATTTCTAATCATTGAGACTTCATCTGTACCTCCCAACCAATGCTAGGGGTACTCTTCTTCCCCCTTATCCCCTCGATACACAAAGGAGACATGCACACACACCACCATAAATCCTCTAGCACCTAGCTCGCCTCACAAGGTAGAGCCACCACTCTCTCTCAAGTTGGGTATCCCAACTCTCACCAGAAAAAATATTAAGTTGTGAGATATTATTAGGTTTCTTTTCAATTTACTAGATAACAATAGCATAGGTAGGATCAATAAGAGAAAAACAATCACAATATACACAACATTTATCATGGGAAACCCTCATGGGGGAGAAAACCCAACAAAAACGTCCGTAATATAGATAACCAATACAATGCCAAGATAATAAAACAAAACACTAGAGAATATCAAACACTAAGTAATGCACCTTTCTCTTCCTCCTTCTTCCAACTGCAGCTACCAAACTTTCTCACTTGATGAGTGAGTGAGTGAGTGAGACAATGAGGCACTATCCTCCTTTATTTATACTAGCTGGCAGGTGCTAGAAATATGTCTCTTCACTGGGCATGGTCGACTTCTCTTCTTAGTGGTTAAAACCACTTTAATTAGGCCTAGGAGCCCACTTCTTAATTTTCATAATATCATTAGGGTTTGACCAATCCAAAAAAGGGGATTTGGTCAAGCACAAATCATGACATGATCAATCCAAAATAGGGGATTGATCAAATAAATAATAACTGAATAATAAATAGAATACTCTTTGCAGTTACAATATTTCAACACTCCCCCTTAACAACAATGATATTCTATAAAATCATCAGGAGAGAGAGAGGGAAGCAAAATCAACAACATCTCAAAAACCGATTGGCATATCTATAAATCATCGAAATATTTTCTCATCCACGAGACTGATACAACATCAACAACAATAAAATCACAACACGAAGGATGGAGCATCATCAACATCAACACTTAAGATGGAAATATTCAGCACAAAGATGGCATCTCATCAACGTCAACATGAAGCTATAAATATTTAGCACGAGGTTGGCATCTCAACAACATTAGCACAAAGCTGGAAATATTCAAAACAAGTATGGCATCTCAACAACATCATCACGAAGATGGAAATATTTAGCACAAGGATGGAATCTCAACAACATCAACACGAAGCTAGAAACATTCAACACAAGGCTGACATCTCAAAGCTACTCCCCCTTTCGAGGGAGGTCCTTTTGTACTAAACCAAGATTGTCTTGAAAGTGATCAAACTTTACACAATACAGTGGTCAAAACATCAATAACTTGTTCATTCATGCCAACATAATGGAGCTTTATGTCTCCTCTCTACACCATATCATGAATGTAATGATATCAGATTTCTATGTGTTTTGAATTTCCATGGAACACAGGTTTCTCTTTCATTTTTATGCAACTCTGGTTATCACATATAATCAAGGTTTCTTCCATCTCCATATCAAATAAACATGTTAACAACTTCTGAAGCCATATGTCTTCACAATTGGTGGAACATGAAGCAATGCATTCTTGTTCTATTGTGTTGAGAGAAATACTTGATTTCTTCCTACTCCGCCATGAGATCATGGATGACCCCATACTGAAACAACATCTTGAGGTTCTCATTCTGTCAGAGACACTTCCAGCACAATCCGAATCAGTATATCCACTCATTCTAAAGTCATGATCTCCATTATAAATAATACCAAAATCCAATGTATCCTTAAGGTATCTCATCACATGCTTTGGATAAAAAAGGTGAAAACGTATGGTTTCTACCAGAAATTGACTAAAGGTGTTAACAAAAAAATATTTATCTGGACTGGTGTTCACCAGGTACATCAACAATCCAATGATTTGTATGTACAATGTAGCATCAACCAACTCTGACGAAGTATCAACCAGGAGCTTCAACTTTGTTTCCATGTGTGTATTCATGGATTTACACTCTAACATATCAAGCCTCTTCAGTTTTTCAACTTCATACTTCCCTTGGTTAAGGAAGATCTTCTATGGGCTCTGTCAGACCTCAAGACCTAAGAAATAGTGCATTAGGCCTAGGTATTTCATCTCAAATTCTACAACGAGCTTCTTCTTACAATCAATGATGAGATTTTCTTCTCCAATTAGAAATAAGTCATCCACATACAATAGTAATATAACAAGCTCATCATTCATAACCTTGAATTACAGGTTAGAATCAAGTTTACTCTTGGTAAATCCCAAGCTCGTCAAGAAACTATTAATTCTTCCATACCAAGCTCTAGGAGCTTGTTTCAATTCGTACAAAGCCTTCTTCAATATGCACACATGTGTTTTTCTATCTTCAACCTCAAATCCTTAAGGTTGTTCTATATGCACTTCCTCTTCAATGACACCATTTAAGAAAGTTATTTTTACATCCATCTGGTGTAACTTCCATTTCATCTTAGGTACAAGGGCTATGATGGTTTTAATTGAAGTGTATTTGGATACAAGAGAAAATATCTCTTCATAATCAATGCCTTCCTTTTGATAAAATCCACGAGCTACAAACATTTCTTTATATTTCTCAATACTTCCATCAACAACATATTTTATCTTGTATAGTCATTTTGAAGATATCACATCCTTGCTCTTTGGTCTAGGAACTATTTCCCATAAATCATGCTTTATAATGGATTGGTATTCTTCTGTCATGGCATCTTCCCATTCTTTATAATTCTAAATGGATTCTACAAAGCAAGTAGGCTCCTTCTCTAATAGATCACACATCAAAGCCATGTAAATGGAGAGTGGCTTGGGTTTCTTGACTTGTCTCATGGTTCCTTCAGGGGCACCATATTTCTCTCCATATTGAATAAGTTCCCTTGCCCAAGATGGATTTGTCTTATGATAGCATCATCTGGGGAGGTTATTGAGATTATTTTGTGTCATGAGATTCTTGAATCTCCTCATCAGGGGAAGTTATGACTTCCCTCACTGGTTCTATAACTCTGGGAGCTACAACGTCTTTTTCATATACTTCTTCAAGATGGAATATTCTTGATTTCTTGAGTGTTTCATATTCATCAAAGTTTACATCTCTTTTGATCTCAATATCATGGAAACCTAGTATATAAATTCTGAAGGCCTTTGATACGTCACAATATCCAACAAATATTCCCTTGTTTCCTGAAAGGTCTAGCTTGTTTCTCTTCTCTTTTGGAATGTGTTCAAATACTGGAAAGCCAAATATATTGAGATGGATTACTTCTGGATTATTTCTGGAGAACATCTCTTTAGGGTTTTTGAACCCAAGATCTCTATGGGACAATATATTATGTACATATAATGTTGTTCTTGCTACTTCTGCCCATAAGTGCATTGGAAAATATTGATCGTGGATCATTGTCTTGACTACTTCCATTATAGTTATGTTCTTTCTTTATGCTACACCATTTTGTTGAGGATTATAGGGAGTGATGAGATCCCTCTTGATCTCGGTAACTTTAAAAAAGTTTACAAACTTTTTTGAGGTGTATTCTCCTCCATATTCTGACCTGGGTGTCTTGATCTTTCTTTCAGAGAGATTCTCTATCAGGGGTTTGAATTCCTTGAATTTTCCAAACACTTCATCTTTTGACTTTAAGAAGTACACCCAAGTATTGCGAGAATAGTCATCAATAAATGATACATAGTATACATACCCACTTAGAATGGAGGCTGATGGCATTGGGCCACATACATCTGAGTGGATGATATCTAAGACTCCTTCTTCTTTACCGTTTCTATTCGGAAAAGGGTTATTGATGTTATTTCTGTCTTCACATCCATTGCACACACCTTCATGGTCAACCTTGAATTTTGGTAGACCTGTGACTTCCTTGCTCACATATGGTAATGTCTTGTAGTTTATGTGAGCTAGTATTCTATGCCAAAGTTCACATTGACTCTCAATGGAATGAGTCAAGGTTGCAACTGGGTGACCTTTTAGCTTATAAAATCCACCTTCTTCTATTCCAATAACAATTGCATCTTCTATGGTTTTTCATTTAGGCGACATAAGAACTTCTCCATCTATCAAAGACACTCTAAATCCTTTCTTGTCTAAAGATGATATAGAAAGTAAGTTTTTTGTTAAACTTGGTGGATATAGTACATCCTTCATCTTCATTGGGGTTCATGGATCAAGTTTGTAATTTGACTCTCCTACTCCTTTGATAGGGTATTGGTAATCATCTCCAAGTGTAACTTTATGGTCAAAGTTATTTTTTGTAAGGATAGAGAGAATGTCTCTTTGACCTGTCATGTGCTTGGTAGAACCACTATCTATGAGCCAAGTGTCCTCACCGGGTGACATTGATCCTGAGAGGGCAGAGATTAAGACATAGTCTTCAATCTGTTCTTTAATCATGTTTGAGGGTGGCTCTTCATATTCAAATGTATGGGCATGGTACCTTTTGTTTATATTATTGTATTCTTCTCTCTTAGATGGAAAATATTTAGAAATATTTACCATCTTATCACAATGGTAGCATTGATAAGAGGAGAAATCTCTTTCTCTTCTTTGACCTTTTTGAAACTTCTGGAATTTCCTTGGAGGGTGAGATTCTTTATGAGAGTTGTTGAATCTCTCTGGGGAGTGATATTCCTTATGTTGATGTGTCTCTTTCTAGAAGTGAGACATATTCCTTCCTCCTTTAGTATGAGAAGCTAGGGCTTGATCTTCATCTCTTGATAGTACTGCTTCTCGGTTAGCTACTCTTGCTTCTTCTTAAACACATTCTTCCCAAAGACTGTCAAAGTGTAGTTTCTCCTTTCCGGGACAAATGGTTTGGATGAACACATACCAAGTTCTTGTGAGATGATTATGAGCTGTCATTATGAGTTCAAATTCATCTAGATTATCTTCAATTGCTTCTATTTGTTCCTTGAATTGTGATATTCTAGAGAAATATTCATGAATTATTTCTCCTTTCTACATCTTTTTACTTTTGAGTTGAGTTCTTAGATTCATGTTTTGATTGATGTTCGTTCCTTCATACATTCTGGTTAGGCCATCAAACATTATTTTTGTATTTTTCTTTGAAGCCACTTGAGGAATAAAGTGATCTTTAATAGAGTCTGCAATGATTCTTTTGGCCCTAACCACGTCATTTTGGTGTTTTTCTTTAGCTGCAACATTGGTAGGTTCTGATACATCTTCTTTAATGAATCTTTCTAGGTCATTATCTTCAAGAATGAGTGCAATCTTATACTTCTAGGCACAAAATTTATCCACAGCTTCTATATTTTCAGCAAACTTAGTGCTTGTAGACATCTTGACTTGTAGTTGGGAAAATGACCAAAATTTGAACTTACCAAGAGGTGTGATTGGCCAAGGAGAGTAACCTGGTGCAGTAAGATTTCAGAAAATCCAAATTTTTCCCCTTCAAATCGGGCCTATGGAATTCTAGACTGGTACTTCTGGTACATATTTTGGTTTCCTCGTTTTTTGGTACCAGTGAAAAATAGGGTTTCACTTTCAGGGATTTTTGTTCACTAAAAAAGTGCGCTGAGTCTACCAAAGAGTTCTATAGGATAGGGTACACTTCCTTGATGATTTTAAGGCTGAAATTCCTCTTCAATAGAAAAGCATAATTTTCTTGTACAACAACAGTGACGTTTTTGCTTATTTGGTGAATGTTGCTCTCTTTAGTTTAGCTCTGATACCATGCTAACTTTTGAACTATTATTAGGTTTCTCTTCAATTTAATAGACAACAATAGCATAGTTAGGATCATTGAGAGAAACACAATCACAAGATACACAACATTTATCCTAGGAAACCCTCATGGGGGAGAAAACCCAACAAAAACTTCCTTAATATAGATAGTCAATACAAGCCAAGACAATAAACCAAAACACTAGAGAATATCCAACACTGAGTAATGTGCCTCTCTCTTCCTTCTTCTCCCAACTGCAACTACCAAACTTGCACACTTGATGAATGAATGAGTGAGTGAGATAATGAGGCACTAGCCTCCTTGATTTATACTAGCTGGTAAACACTGGAAAGGTGTCGCTTCACTGGTCAGGGCTGACTTCTCTTCTTAGTGGTTAAAACCACTTTAATTAGGCTTGGGGGCGACTTATTAATTTTCATAATATAATTAGGGTTTGTCTAATCCAAAAAAGGGGGATTTTGTCAAGTACAAAGCTCGACATGATTAATCCACAAAAGGGGATTGATCAGATAAATAATAACTCAATAATAAATAGAATACTCTTTACAGTTACAATATTTCAATAAAAACCAGTCAAATTTTTGCATCATGACGTTACTCATAGCCCATGTCCCCTTCTCTCAACTCGACTATTTGTTTTATAGAATTTTCCCACACTTGCAAAATTAATTCACTTTTTAATTAAAATAATTTAGAATTATCTCTCCCATACACTTGTCACCCTTTCCCCAATTTGCACAATTAAATCCACAATTTATTTTAATAAAAAACAATTTCCCTCACCCATCCTAAAAGCGCTCCTAGTTGTCTCTTTATTCCCTTTATTTCCAATTAATGACTAATGCCTTTCTAAAAATGAGTTGAGTTAAAATAGGAATCTTCTCCTAGTTAGACTAGTGTTAACTAGACTCTAGATTCCTTTCTATGTGTACCCATTCCTTTAGCTTTATTCCATTCTTACCTTAAATTCCAATTTGGTAATTACTTGCACATATGTGTCTTAAACTCATCTTTAGATTTATTTTGTTTACCTTTAATTCTTAAATTCATTTATTTCATCCTCGCATATTTAATTTATAAATTTACTTGTTAGTCTTCTTACTAACTTAGACTTAGGCTTAATTAAATTTTTAATTGCAAAGGCTTAGACTCTTATAGGGATTATGATCAATAAATTCATTCTTTAATTACTTAATTAATTAATTTGGTATTGCTCAAGATTTTACAAGGTCTAACATTCGCTCAAAGTTTTCTAGGCCACCTATATTCATTGACTCAAATTTTAATTCTGCAACGTGCCCTTCAAGATGCACTTTATGATCCAAGGGTTCCACTCACCTTTAAATAACTTTTTAATTACGTAGCATTCCCTTCAAGATGCACCCCGTGCTCCAAGGGTGCCACTCGCCTTTGACTAGTTTTGGTAGTTTTCCAACCCCTGTAGTCAACACTCCATTCAAGAAACCTTGTGAGAGACTAAGGGCTTCTAAGGAATAAGGACCCTAGCTTATTGCGTGCCCATTAGAAATCTTCGTGAATGACTGTCTCAGTCTGTCCTCATGGCATCGTAGACCTCTCAAACT
>SNQJ01S0047018.1:43239-68736 GCA_010110895.2 Picea sitchensis | reverse complement strand
TGAAAACAAAATGAAAACAAGTGTGTAAATGTCGCAAGAAATGAAAAATGTCATAAATTTGAAAATTACGACTAAAATTGATGTTTGCAAGGCATAGGTGTAGGCAGCTTATAGGATCATGAAAAAAATGTGATTTGGCTACCAACACTAGTCTATGTGCATGGCCCCTTTACTCCTTATGTGAGTCATATTAGAAAGAAATCGTCAGCCTACATCCATCAAAGAAACTTTATCAATGATCCATAAACAACATCATAATATAATTGATCATATGTCACATACGCATAAATGAAATACGCAAACCAATACAATCCACTCCCTGACTCAATCCAGAGTCCAAGGAGGTCCATTGATGCCATCGACATCCTCAATCCATCAAGTTTCCTTGACACTCAGGGGAAACTCGTTAATATCATTTGTCAATACATAGATATCAAACAACATAATCATAATCCATCAACATCATCATAAGAATCCATAAGCGAAACATATAATCACATACTATAACCGGATCACTTGCATGAAAGTGTCGTCAAAGAATAAGTCAATAACATGTGCTCGCAAGAGTGAGATGTTACACCTCCTCTCTAGATCAAGGGAAATATGCAGAATCTATACTTAGAAAACCTTTTCAAGCTACTTTTTGAGGACGGAAAGATTTATAAACACACAATACTTCAACAATAAATGTGTTATTGTTACAAATATTGAATATCTTTTTTACCTACTTTCTATAACAAGGTGTCCTTGCTATCCTCCCTACTAGAGTAAGTGATATTTTTCATGGCACAACAATGAAAACCTTGTTGCATCCATCCTTTATTGTTATTCCTCATATATGTGGGTAAATTAACTTGTATATGCAACACAAATGTTGGATATGACC
The DNA here is from genome assembly GCA_010110895.2 of Picea sitchensis. NCBI lineage: Eukaryota > Viridiplantae > Streptophyta > Pinopsida > Pinales > Pinaceae > Picea > Picea sitchensis. Next base: position 67,850 of record SNQJ01S0047018.1, on the reverse strand, counting down.
ATCGTCATAATTTTAGATCCATGCACAAAGTATGAATAGAAGGGTTCACTCATATTTGTGGAAAAATGTAGATCTTCTCTCTTCAGTTCCAATAGTTCTAGTGCTTTAATCTCTTGGCGATTTATATAAAGTCTCTTTATTTTTCCTTGGGTCAAAATTGACAATGATAAGTTATCTTGATGTCCAAGTGGAATTCAACCAAACTTGGTGATTTCAATACCCATGTCAACTTTTATTCAAGTTGGTAACTCCTAAACCCATTTTGACTTTGACTTAGATTGGTGGCTTCAATTCCCATGTTGATAATTATCTTTGAAAATATATTACCAAGAAATAACCCTTACAAAATGGCTCTATTTGACATTTACCAAAAACGTATGAATATTAGATAACAATATTAACCTACCTACTCGCATAGGTTAACAAGATTAACATTCCTACTTGCATAGGTTAACAATATTAACCCACCAACTCGCATAGGTGAACAAGATTGAATGTATTTTGATGGAAAGAAATTTCAAATAGATGGCATCCTATAGGCCCATAGGATATTATCTCTACCCATAGGGTCCATTAAATATTTGTATGTAAATATATGAAGTAGAAATGAAAGATAAATTTGGTATTTCCTCTAGGGCATAAAAAAAAATCCTCATATTGATCATGACAAGAGTCTAATTTGATGCAAGAATTGGAAGTTTGGAACCTCTTTGCTGTGGAAGATCATGTAATTCTATGTCAAAAACACTTCCCATGATAAAGTACAACAAACATCCCTGTGGTATGTTAGGGATTTGTCCTTCCTCCATTGATTGAAGCAATATTGGAGGAAACTATTGGATACACTCCAACATTTTCCCAACTTTACAATGTTGGAAAGAAAGAGGAGGATACAGTCAAATAAATTAAAGATCCCAAGGAATTTTTGGTAAGTTCATTGCAAAGAATATCAATAGAGGCCCTAGGGAAGTATCCTTCCATCATGCAACTGTCACTAGAACCATCCAATCAAGCTGCACTTGCTCAGTTCTACAATTGTTATGGATGTACTATTGTCTAGGTAACATGTCTCTATTTTTTGTTTTAGGTAACATGCCATTGCAGAGTACCTATTAACTAGACGTATTTTTTGTTTTCACATATAATGACTAGCTAGATTTAGTAAATTGAAAAGTAGCAACCAACTTTTTTTTTTTGGTAAATAAATGAAAAATTTGTATTACTGAAGCTATACAACATAATACACCATGTTGACCCAGGAAAATGGGATATTTTAATTTTTCAGGAAGGTCCCAGACCCCAATTTAACGCTATGAAAATGGGCATTGTTGGCTCCAGATATTTCCAAAAAAACTATTATTTTCTATTACATTAAGCATCTAGGCTATTTTGAAGGTTAATTTTTTTCCTATCATACTAAACCTATCTATGTTTCTAGTGTTGCATTAACATATAAAATGATGAGTTTGAGTGAAAAAATTATCTTCCTTTAAATATGGCCATCACACATGGCATGTATGATACGATGGTCATTTCAAATACATTTTCAACACTAAGGATAGTTATGATGGTCTAAGGAATGATCTAGGGACAAACGTCATGATATAATGCCATAAAAATTTCCATAAGGACTCATGGGCCATGCGTGATTCCTTAGACCACCACACATTCCCTAGAGAAGGAACCTTTAGCCTATGAGTGATATGTGGCCACCATTTCCAGGAATGTTGAAACCAAGATTGTTTTCTATGCTTAGTTCATGTTCTATGCATTATATATGGGGTATTGGGCTATAACATTTTCCTTTATAGCTCAGGGACCATGCGCAGGTCCTAGACCAATAAAGAAATGGGATATGGTTATCATTTTGAGTTTTTCACTTTAAAAAATTACCAAGGAAAAAACAACTAATCTTGGGCCATAATATTTTTCTTTATTTCTCATTGGCCATGTACAGAGCCTAGACCACCACAACATTGGGATATGGTTGTTATTTTGATTTTTTCACTATAACATTTTACCAAGGACAAAAGACATAGTTTTAGGCCATACAATTTTTCTTTGTGTCTAATGGGATATGTGAAAGTTTCCATGCCATTGCATAGGTCCCACTAGAAAACACTTTTCCTATAAGAGATATATCGTGTCTATTTAAAAATTTGTAACATCTATGATAATTTTCTTGGTATAGACCATGTTCTCAACTCTAAAAATTGGGTATATGTCCATATTAATTTCCTTTGGGTCTCATGGATCATGCATGGTGACCTAGACTCACATAAAATTAGTGTGAAGGATCATTTGTGGTCATCCTAGAGTTGAGAATTCAAGAGAGAGTCTATTATTTGCAAGTATTGTAAGTCTGAGTCTAGTTCGAGTTGTTTGGAGTTCAATATGAAGTCACTTCAACATATTCTTATAGTCCCACTGAAACCTATAAGTTCTCAATAAGTATTCTAAGATATCCCTTCTATTTGATCTTCGAGTCTGTATGTGTGTTCCTAGATCAATTTTGTTGAATGTTGCAACTATTCTTCCTGGCTCTAGAGGATATAGTATTGGCTATGTGAGTTTGGTCTTCCATTTTACAGTTATAGAGAAAGGGAAATATTTTTTTAAGAATCATTATGTTGGATATATAGTCTATGAAACTACTCTTTAATCACTGTATTTGCAATAAAATATATATTTGTGTGAGAAATATATATGTGCAAGTTTATTTTGTGAAGTATATGAGTATTTTAATGATGAGGTAATACGATCATTCGAGAAGTTGGTATTAGATCCACTTACATATCAACTATTGCTTGAAGAAGTTGTAGTAAATATTTATATGTGTATACCTCAATTACACTTTAGGGAATTGATGGTTGATATGGATATGGGAAGGCGCAAGAAGACCTAGTAAGTCTAATGTTTGCATCCCTAATTAGTATAAAGGTTCTTCTCATACTTAAAATTATTTATATAATAAATTTTCATAAATGGATTATGAATCTAGTGCATCCAAAAAATTATTTATTTGGTTGATCCAGGTGCATATTGGTGGCCACCCACCTATTCCAACTAGCTCCTCTTGAAAGTTTTTAGTTCAACACGTTCTTTTGCACTTCTTTGTAATTGTGGGATCTACACTTCTTGGGTTGTATGAATCCCTACACATATTAAGGTGGATATTGGTGTCCTCCCACTTAATCCAACTAGCTTATTTTGTATGTTTTCATGTCAACACATCTTGTTGTACTTTCATGGGTGTTTTTGGGCCCTAGACAGTGTTTTTTTCCTCACCACAGTCAAACTATAGTCAGAGTCATAGTTTGACAGTGTAATGTGTACTTCTCAAAAATACCTTTCCAACAAGCTATCATGTGAATAAAATGGAGGTCGTATGAAAACTTTACAACCCCAGGAAGTTGAGGTACCAACTTACCCATAGGAGCCCACATAACTTTTGGCATTTAATTTCCTAAGGTTAGGTTTTTGGATGCATAAGATTTTGGCATTCATGGTAATGTTAAAGTCCTTTGGAGCCTTATTGTAATCATTTTGATAAGAAGTATGTGTGTAGAAGCCACATATATTCTCATGAATGCTTCTACCATTCAAGCAAGTGTTTGGGTTCTGTAGGTTTACAATTTCAACCTATTTTATTTATTCAATAGAAGTATTGTTCACTAGATATATATTATTTTTATTATCTATTTGTTCCTTTGTTTTATATGTCAGGTTGTTCTACTCCTAAATGCGGATCGATTAATTGTCGGAGGTCTTCTCTTCATTTATTTTCTTCATGCATGTCCACAAGATTTGGAGTGCAAATAAGTTGTCAGACCAATGAGGCGGTTATTATTGGCAATGTCCAAACTGACAGAAGCAAACCATGGGAGACAAAAGAAAGTATGGAGAAAGGAGATCCTTTTTAAAAATCTCGAGGAATCACATTGGAGGTTATGAAAAAGGTATAAATCCTCCTTTTTCCCACATTTCATAATATCATCTTGGATTGAATTTTCGGTCATTTAGGAGAAAATATAATAGAAAATGAATAATATACTCTTTAAGCGTTATTGTTGAAGTTAGATTACATAGATCCTAAAATATGATTGGAATTATTTGGTTTTATTACAGGATTGGTTAAATATTGTCAAACCTAAGATAGCAAAGGAAATATTGAAGATGCGCAAGTTATTGGAGTTTGAAGACTTTATGGTGCAAGGAATTTTTGAAGATGATTTAGTTTCTTATGTTGTAAATTTATAATAGTAAAGAAATCCTGAGGGTCTCTCGATCCTCGGGATAACTGTTACCAGTTGTTGTAATATATAGGGGTAAATAGATCCTGAAAATGGATAGAAGAATTGCATCAGAACTCCGAACTTAGAATTGCTCTGCGTTAGTAGTTTTTGTAAAAATGTTATACGATCTATGAAATAAATAAAATCTTAGAGTGATTTTACCATTTCTATATACTAAATTTCAAATAAGCGTTCTTCTAAGGACCAAGGTCTAATCAAAGGGAATACTTATTACATTTTATGGTACATCAGTTCAATTTTCGTTTTGTGATTCGATTCTCTTTTATATTAGTTAAATGAATGCATAAGCATGTTGATGATTTCATGCCAATTGCAAGAGATAGATATTTTCTTAAGCATTAGATGATTGTTGTTACAATTCCTATTACTGAGATTTAATGCGTGACAATTCCTCATAAGTTCACATTTGTTGTTCCTTTCATAGGTTTACATTTTTTGTTCCTTTTACTTAGTTTACATTTGTTGTTCTTTTCCGTTAGAATATAGTTGTTCCTTTCAATAAAGAATCACGATTGTTGTCTCTTTTGATTAGATTACAATCGATGTTTCTTTCCATAGATATAGTAATTCACCTTTTTCCTTTCAGCAATTCTGATTCTGTAATAATAGTCCCAATTACGCAGAGTCTTTATTTAGATTCAATTCTTGCTTTTAGTTAAAATGAATTCAATAGATTAGTGGTTTGCTCTTAAAATGAATTCAATAGATTAATTAGTTCCTTTCCATTGCACAGCTTTAGATTTCAATTCCTAGAATCTTTAATGAATGTTTGAGGAACTTGATTGTTGATAAACTCTAATTTACTTTAACTACATGATTTTAGCCTCTATGAGCTATCTGCATAGACTTTGCCAATATTCTTGAGATAAAAGACGAATCCTCAGGTTGATAAATTAGTTTTAAACTAAGGATGTTTTTAGACATCCTTAGAGCCCAACATTTTGGCGCCATTGTCGGGGAAGAATGTCAAAGGTAGCATAGATTGTGCCTCTGGAGGACGAGGTATTGAAGATGGAAGGTAAGAACCTACACAGACAATAAGTAATATGCTTATTCCAGCGCCTACCTCCAGCTGGCGCAGTAAGAGGTTGCATAGGTGTTTTTCTTTCTTGATTTTCTTTTTTTTGTGTGAAGTGTGTATGACTAAGAAGAAAGATATTGAAAAACCATAACCCCCACCAAAAATTACCAAATCCCAGGGCTCGATGCTCCCTGGAAGAAGCACTTTCATAGACGACATCATCAAAAAAGCATAATCTCAAGTTTCGGTTGGACCTAGAAAAGGATCTACCCGAATCCCTTAGGTGGCATTTTCACCAACTGCAGCCCACACTGAGATTCATAGAAAAACTGAAGGGACTGAGAAAAACTTTTAGAGCACAGATCTTCCACCCCTCAACCCTTTAGAAGAGGGAAACTCTTGTAATCTTGAGGAAGGAGAAGGAGAAACTGTGGGATAGCTAAGATAGACCCACCACCCAATCATGAATCTCCTATGAAATAAGAAGGCATACCTGGAATCCAGGATAGAGGGAGTGCAATCAAATCCCCTAGAGGATCAGATAACCAACCAATTCAAATAAAATATCTAGATCAAGAAATTCCTGAATATTTCTGGCATATTTTCGATCAAATGGCACAACCAAATCCACAACGCCCCCAGACTTCCACTTTGGAATATCCGATAGTTGATCCAATCGCCAATGCCCCCATGAAGGCAATTCCCCTACAAAACCTACCAACCTTTCATGGATTAATCTCAGAAGACCTGGGTGCATTCTTATTTGAATTTGATGTCCTATGTAGAGGGTATGATTACACCTCTGAACCCCAAAAATTAAAATTGTTCCCCTCCACTTTGAAAGGAGCAACTCTACGTTGGTTTATGGGATTAGAGGGAGGAACTATAAACTCATGGGATGAGATGAAACAGGCCTTCTTGACAAAATATCAGGATTATTGTAGAACCAGAGACTTAAAAGATGAAATATTTCAAATAAATGCAAAATAAAATGAATCATTAGAAGAATATGTCGAGAGATTTCAATATAATTTACAAACATCACCCTATGGCACGTTACCATGTGAAGTACTTAAGGCAACTTTGATTAAGGGTATGAAAGATGAATGGGTAAAAACATTGAATTTGATGGGGAAGGGTGACATTTATCAAGAAACTTATGATGACATCGTCCTATTGTGCATCAGGTGCTCAAGAGGAAGTTCACGGACCAGATCAAGGATGCGTATCCCCCTCACCAGAAATAGCAATATTACTAGTGGGGGTGTTACACAAGATGAAGTTGGTAATCTCTTAGAAAACTTCAAAACAAATATTCTAAGAATTGTGACTACACAATTGGATGTATTGCAGGCCAAATAGAAAAAAAATAGAAGCAGAACAAACGTTGGCCATATTTTTTCACAGGTGCAGAAGAAAACATGGTCCAAGGGATTGCCCTTTGGATGTGGTTCGGGTTTTCACTATCTGCACCAAAGATCATGACACGAAACAATGCCCATCACTTCCTGGACTGAAAGTTGTCTTTAGAGAAGCAAAAGAAGAAACAAATTCGTTATATCTGATGTCTTAGCGTCGTCAATGGAAGAATCAGCCTCCAAATACACTACATGACCCTTCCTTCCTCTTTCTTCTCTGGATAGTATAATCAGTAGCAATCTCCTCGTAGCACATGGAAAGGTCAGTCATTTACTAATCAGAACTGGCGGCCCCAACAATACCCACCTGCAAATACCACTTGGCAAAACCAGCCCACTGCAAATCCTGCCTCGCGGAATCAACCAACTGCAATTTCCACTTGGCCTAACTCACAATATCCCACCTCATCCTGGAAAAACTCAAATAACAACATCTACCCTTCATAGTGGCCCAACATGACTACCCAAAACCCAAATTGGAATCAGAAATTGGCAGCGCCCCATGGGGATAAACAACCAACCCATGGGTATGGCCCCTCAAACTCAGCCTATGTTACAAGCACCGCTCCAATTTCCCCAAAATCCACAATCCCAATTGCTCCCTCAACTACCAACCCAACCTCACCCAAATCCAAATAATAGACCGGCTCAGCTCGTCTAGAATATGGAGAATGGGGAAGGAGAGACCAGCTCGGTAGGGTGCAACGAACTACAGTTGATATCGGAGAGAATAATCTCTCCTGAAGAAAATAACATCTTTCAAGAGCAGGAGAATTAAAAACAACCAGCAATAACACCTTCGACTGTGATAATAACAGAAGAAATCAAGTGGGGGGGGAACATCGTTGAATCACAATATATTGATAAGGATGCAACGCCCTCCCCTCCATTCCTCGAAAGATTGATGATAGAAAAATCGGTCGTATATCCAAAATTCGACATTATAGGGGAACTCATGAATTTATATATCAAGATTCCACTCCTGCAAGCTCTTCAGGACATCCCAATCTATGAAAAAATGATCAAGGAGCTATGTGGGAGAAAGCTCGTCAGAAAAATTAAAAATCCATCATCAACAGTCCACGTGGTAGGAGCCTTGTCTGATCTAATTTTAGGTAGACAAGAACTGGTCAAATATGCAGATCCGAGGAATCCCATAGTGACAGTTCAGATCTAGGGTTGTTCTTTTCCCAATACACTAGTTGATTTGGGAGCATCCATCAACATACTGACTATGGAAACCTGCAATACCTTGGATTTTGACTCCTTCGAACCCACTGCAATAATGTTGCAGTTGGTAGATCGATCGATAGTTCGACCATTTGGCACATTACATGATATAGCCATCTCCGTCGACTCTTGGGAATATCCAACGGACTTCCTCATCATCAACCCAAGAAGTGGACTTGAAGGGAATCCATTAATACTGGGCAGGCCATGGCTTGCAATAGCAGATGCATACATAGGATGTCGAGCAGGTAATATGACTATCACTAGAGGGGGTATCACAAAGAATCTCATTTTATATCCTCCTGCTAAGCCAAGTCCAACTTTCATATATCCACAATTTCCACCACCGCGATACCCAGAGAGGGATTTACGATCCTCTCTTACACATGAAGAAGCCCTCAGACTTAAAAACTAGCTAGAGGATGATGTAATCAATGGGTTTATCAATAGTCCAGCCACCATGAACAACCCGACCTACCAGATGCTCCAAGYTGTTCTAGACTGTGAAGCACGGGGAGACCTGCTGGAAGATTTAATGGAACAACAAATTCCAACTACAGTCATTCATAACAACAAACCTGTCGAGATTGCACCAGGGAGGTCTCTAAACATCAATGCCAATYTAGATGAACAACAACAAAAAAAGCTAATCCAAGTCCTCTCCAAATACCAGCAATATTTTGCATGGGAATATTYTGATATGAAAGGTATTGATYCRCAACTCTGCACACACCACATTTATGTTGAAAAATATGCCCAGCCTATCCGACAGCCACAGAGAAGATTGAATCCTCACCTCAGGGATATCATTAAAGAATAATTACAAAAGTTGTTGGACGTAGATTTTATATATCCCATCTCAGATAGTTGGTGGGTTTCCCCATTAGTGATCATCCCAAAGAAAAATGGGAAATGGAGAATCTGTGTTGACTACAGGGAACTTAACAAAGCCACTCAAAAAGACCACTTCCCTTTGCCTTTCATTGATCAGGTCCTGGATACTTTGGCAGGAATTTTTTTTTTTCTTTCCTAGACGGTTTTAGTGGGTACAATCAGATTCAGATTGCCCCATAAGATCAAGATAAAACTACATTCACATKCCCCTAGGGAACTTTTGCATACAGAATATTACCCTTTGGACTTTSTAATGCTCCAACCACTTTTCAAAGKGCCATTTTGAGCATATTTAGTGATCTGATCAATGAAGGACTTAAAGTCTATATGGATGATTTCACTCCTTATGGCGATGACTTCGATCAAGCACTGAATAATCTAGAGAAAGTACTAGAACGGTGCATTGCGACCAGGTTATGTTTAAGCCATGAAAAATGTCACATGATGATGACAAAAGGTGTGGTACTAGGGAATTATATCTCTGCATATGGAATTAGAGTAGATCCAACAAAAATAGAGGTAATTCGTAATCTACCTACACCACACACACAAACTAAGGTACATAGTTTCCTTGGCGCTTTAGGATACTATCGTAGATTTATGGAAACTTTTGCAAGAACCACTGCACCTTTACATGCTTTGACTAGAAATGTAGAGTTTCAGTTATCTAACAAGTGTGATGTGGCATTTGCAGGACTTAAGAAGTTGATCTTGATAGCACCGGTATTGAGGGGACCAAATTGGAAAATACCATTTCACATCTCCACCGATGCATCAAATATTGCCATAGGTGCTATCCTCGGACAAGAAGAGGACATGAAACCCTACACCATTTATTTTATTAGCAATAATCTTACTCCAACTGAACTTAATTATACAATAACAAAGAAGGATTTTTTAGCTGTTATACATGCCATCAATACATTTCGTCATTATATAGCTGGTTATCCAGTCGTTCTGTATATTGATCATTCTGCTATTAGATATCTAGCTAATAAACCAATTACTAATGGACAGGTCACTCGATGGTTTTTACTATTGTAGGAATTTGATATCACCATCAAAGATCGACCCAGGAGAGAAAATCTTGTCGCAGACTTCCTATCCCGCATACCCAAAACAGATGACTCCTTAATAGTCGAAGATCGATTTCCAGATGGGAATTTATTTGTCGTTACGACAAAGCCACCTTGGTACGCTGATGTGGCAAATTACCTGGCAGTAAGAAGATTACCTGCACATCTTTCATCAAGGGAAAAAAAAATGATCGTCCATTGTAGCGCACGATTCGCTTGGATCAACAGATATCTCTTCCATACAGGAGTTGATCTCCATATCTGCAGATGCATACAAGATGACGAAATCTACGACATACTAAAGGGTGGACATGAGGATCCCTTTGGTGGACATTTTTCAGATCGCAGGACTAGACAAAATTTTTTGTAGTTGCGCTATTATTGGGCTTCAATATTCAGAGACGTGAAGAAATATGTCCAGACCTGTGATAGTTGTCAATGGATGGGAAAACCAGGTCAAGATGAAGAAATTCCTTTGAAAGCACAAGTAGTTGCAGAACCATTTGAGAGATGGGAACTAGACTTCGTTGGCCACTTTAATCCAAAGTCAAATAAGAAGGCCTATATTCTAGTCGCAACGGACTACATGACTAAATGGGTAGAGGAAGAAGCCTTACCAAATGCAACAGGAGAAGTAGTCATCAAATTTCTTTTCAAATTATTCGTACGCTATTGACTACCAAGAGAGGTAATTACTGATGGGGGGTCACAATTTACAGCTCATGGAATCACCACCACCTTGGATAATTATCATATTAAACACAAAATTACTTCTTCGTATTATCCATAAGAAAATGGGCAAGTGGAAAGCACCAATAAAGTTCTGGAGGCAATCCTGACAAAGACTGTCTCAATAAACAGACAGAATTGGGATTCTGAGCTCCCAAATGCCTTATGGGATTACTGCACAACATGGCGTAATACCACTGGCTACTCTCCTTATCATTTATTCTATGGCAAAGAACCCATTTTCCCAATCAAGTTTGAAATCAAGACTCTAAGGATGGCCCAAGAAATCGGTCTGGATCTTACAAAAGCACATAAACAATGCCTTCAACAACTCAACGAATTGGATGAAGAACGCCTGTCTGCTATAGAGCACACAACCGTTATTCATAAATAGAGAATGGCCTGGCATGGCAAGCATATCAAGAAAAAATCATTTAAAAAAGGTGATTGGGCGCTTTATGATTCTAGATTTCAGGATTTTCCAGGAAAATTACAGACACGGTGGCTAGGACCATACGAAATCAATGAAGTCCATGATAATGGCACAGTCATGTTAAGCACCATCGATGGGTCCGGATCTCCATTTTAGGTCAATGGACACTGGCTACGACTCTATCATCAACCGCCCTCAAAATAATCTTTCTACCAAGAAGTAAGTAAGGACCCTACCGTTCAAATTTTGGCTAGGTGGGAAGGTACTCTAGCCACCCCAACTCCATAAATGTTGAATTATGTTGACACTATACATATTGTATGTAATTTTGTTTTCTGTAGATTTTATTTAGTTTTTTTAATTATTTTTTACAGTCATTCGAGAAAATCAGAACTAGGGAGGATAACTGTAATGAACTTAATTATCACTCTTTTCTGTTCCGAACTCTTGCTTCATCTCATCACCCAAACCTTGTCTTTCGCAGAGAAATGAATGTGCCATGATTCAGCAGGAGCAATTGGGCAACTATAATGAAATTCATAACATTAACAAACCATCCACTACTTAATTTTGAAATAAACCAACTCATTAATGAATTTAGTTGATGACTAATTAACCTTGGATTCAAGCAAAACACAATTCCATGTTTCTAAAAATTACCTATTTATATGGTTAAAAACATAACAATTGGTGTTCCTTTTGCACGCTTGTTGTTCCTTTGAATGGAACAATTGTTGTTCCTTTTACGTGTCTGTTGTTCATTTGAATGGAACAATTGTTGTTCCTTTTCGCGCGCTTGTTGTTCCTTTGAATTGGACAATTGTTGTTCCTTTTGCGCGTCTATTGTTCCTTTGAATGGAACAATTGTCGTTCCTTTTTCACGCCCACTGTTCCTTTTGCACACTTGTTGTTCATTTTGTTGTTCCTTCCCTACATAGCTGATAAAACACTAAACCATTCCTTTGGGGTACAACTTTCACCAAATAATTTTTACCAACATTATTTCTAACGATCTATCATTATTTTATGGACTATCTCCCATACCTTATCAAATTATTTTTTTGGATCACATTCTTCGAAATATCTTAAACCTTGTTCATAACCTGTAACCACCATAATTCGTTTCTTTTTCCTTATACATACAAATACACTTAAATGATATCTCACCTTTATAATTAATAAGGAGCATGCGGCACACTTTTACTTGGCATCCTTACACTTCTTTACACCATCCTTTACTCTTAAAGAGTAGATAAGCCTCCCTTAATACACTTAAAAAGAAAAAAAAATAATAATAATAAAATTTCTTTCTTTTCCTACAAAGAATAGGGGATCTCATCACGAGCCAGCCTACCACGATCATAGGATAATAACCTAAGTGACATTCCCACTATGGCTACCACACCAGGGCAATGGCCTTTGACATTTTCTCGTCAAAGGATAAGGGGTCTCATCACGAGTCGACTTGTTCACTTAAGTTACACTCTAGTGAATGAAATTATCATCATCTGGATACCAAACCAGGATAATGGTCTTTTTTTCGGAAAAAAACTTAAATAAATTTATATATATATATATATATAAATAAAATACTTTTCAAAAAGAATAGGGGGTCTCATTACGATCCAACCTACCATGATCATATGATAATAACCTAAGTGACATTCCCACTATGGCTACCACACCAGGGAAATGGCCTTTGACATTTTCTCGTCAAAGGACAAAGGGTCTCATCACAAGCCAGCTTGTTCACCTAAGTTACAATCCAGTGAGTGGTATTATCACCATCTGTCTACCAAACCAAGATAATGGTATTTTTGGAAAAGACGATTCAAATAATTATTAAGGGTACATGCTCATATAAGGGTTAAAAGGCAACCTTGTCGAGGCTATGGACGCCTGCTGGCAACAGTGGCTCTGCTTGTGGTATGGAAGTTTACTTTAAACACCAATTTTCTACATGTATATAGATTTCCTTCACTCAATAACAAGGCTATCATTTCATTTGTATTCAACAAAACAGAAAAGTAACAACATTATGATATGTGGGATATTATTTAAATGAACAGATTTAATTTATTCGATGTATGTATCCTTAAATCATTCTTTTGAGTATAGGCATATTTCAATTCCACAAAAGAGGACTAACATTTAATGATTACTGTTAAAATATGTTGTTTGAAAATAAATCATTGATCCCCATTGGCGGTGGCAGTATAATCAGTACTTCTCACCATCAATACCTACACTCATTACTTTCCCCTACGCTGAAAGTCAAGGTCGACCTTTATATTAATGAGGGGAGTGGATGCTCGGCATGCTTCTCGATAAAGATAGTAATGATTGTAATAAATAACCACATTTGTAAACACTTGTTGTCTCTGATATTTGCTATTTTCGGTAATTTTTCCTCCGAGCTGGTTTAACCAAGTCTGCTACCAGGAATGATAGTCGTCCACATTTTCTCACAAAATGGGTTGCAGAGGTGTGCATAGGGAGCCAACTTTACTACAGGTTACAGAGAAAGCAAGAGAAATCCTACACCATCTGGGGTGGGAGGAATACTTCAACCATTTGCAAGGATATGACACAAATGTCACTCTTGAATTCTTTTAGAATCTGCAGGGAGAAATCTCTATGGTGTGAGGCATACAAATCTTAGTCACCCTAGAAATCTTAGTAGAGGTCACAGGCCTCCCTAACATGGGAATTCAGTGGATAGGAAGATACACAACACTGAAGGAAGTTGTGGAAACTTTCACAGACCCTGGGGAAGAATTGGATAAGAAGGGAAAGGGACTTAATCCCAGTACCCTCAGAGAACCATGGAAGGAACTGGCAGGGATAATTCAGCGGTACATCACCTGTGATGGATGATACAACATAATTCGACCTCGCCACCTTAAATTACTGGCAACCTTAAAACAATGGTTAGTACTTAATCTACCTTTCTTTCTGAATGCCATATTACATGAGGTTGCCTTAAGAGCACAAAATTCCAAGGATCCTGTTACTATTATCAGTCACCACAGATTAGTTAAACTGATAACAAATAAAGCACTGAGTAAAACTCAATCGACCTGGGATAATCTGATTGAGACCAATAGACCTCCACAACTGGAGTAGCCTGAATTGTGCCATGAAGAACCACCATAGGAGATTGAAGATAGACAGGCAGAGGAGACTACTCCCCAAAGAAAAATCTTGTCTCCTCAAATCGAAGTTGAAGCAGACCCTACCCAAATCACAGAGGCCCAGACCTCACAAACAGAGGCATTAATGAAAAAGAGGAAGAGAGAAATGTCTGCCCCTAAAACCATCATTCATACAAGGAGAAGAAGAAGATGAATTCAGGAAACAACTGAAGCAATTCAGGGTACAACAAACCAACCTGAAGAACCTCAGAATTCTATAGAACAGTCTCCATGGGAGAATGTTCAAGAGATTGGGCAAGTAGAACAAACCTCACAAAGGAATGATCAAGAAGACACCCAACCGACATTAGAGCATATGACAGAACAATTTTTGAAGAGCTATGAGGTAGAAATAGCCTAGGTTTTGGGAATCTTGGTAACCTCAATTGATAGAGGCACAAGCAATCCAAAAAAATCCCCAGAACAAGCCTCCTCTTCAAAAACAGCTGAATATTTTCCTGATATTGAAATGTCTTTTCCAGAGGACACAACACAGGAAGAACCCCATTTTGAAATAAGAAGCCCTCTTGGATAGACAAAACATTTGGAAGGATCAGAGGAACAACCATCTGCTGGCCAGAATGAATAATACCTTGAGGCCTCTCATAAACAAAAATTAGCCAAGAGCCATAAGAAAATTAGAAAGTTAAAAAAAGAAAACAAATTGTTGAAGAAAAAGGCTAAGAAGGCTGAAGTATTAAAGCAGAAGGTGCGTAAACTTAAGGAAATTATTAAGGAATTGAGGAAATAGTTAGAACAAGCAGATAAGGCCCACATAAGAAAGAAAAACAAAAGGGCCAGAGTGCAAGGAAGAAACCCTCTTCCTAAAGAAGCAGTTAGTACAAATTCTGTAGGGATACAGACAGACCCTGAAGAAATAGTAGTAGAAGAAACAATATCTCAGAACAAGGAAGTAATTCTTTTAGAAACACAAGAAAATATGACAGCTCCAGAAGAAATTGATGTTGAGGTGAATACAGACACCCCAATATTAGAGGAAATAGCTCAACTCCTTGAGAAGAATTCTACTATCAGGAGATTGGAGGAAGAATTGATGCAGTCTCAACAAACCCTGGTTCAAAACATAAATGAATTACTGACTATGGCAGAGAACTAGGCACTCCAGTCCCAAAAATAGAGTGTTATTGTGGACAGACTAGAAACAGAGCTTACACAGGCCTAGAAAGCATTAACTCAATCCAAGGAAGAGATGGGCACTGTGGAAGAATACCAAGCATCCCAATCTCAAGTACAGGGTGTCACCATTGATAAACTAAAGGCAGAGCTAGGACATGCCCAACGAGCATTGGTTGAACACCAAGATGAGATGGTCACTACGGATGAACATCAAAATATTGTTAAACAATTGAAGGACATGACAACAATAGAGAGTGAGACCTATGTTGCGCTCACCAGAGCCCAAGGGAAGGTAAAAAATGTGCAAACCCAATTGGAAAAATCTTTGGAGAAAATCAAAGAAATATGTGATGTCTACTCTGATGCTATTAAATGAAGATCCCCTACCACCAATTACTCTTTATTCTTGCTAGAACGATATATGTTATTGAGAGAGAAGGCCATTAGAGAAGGTAAACCTATTTCATTTTTCTCTGTACCTAAGTTTATTTCATGTTTCAGAGAGTAGGATGAAAAGGTACAATACTTTTGTGTGAGTTGTACTTTCATAATAGCATGCTGGAAGAAGAAAGGAAAGATAACCCTAGCCCATTCATAGGTGACATACAGTTTCAGTCATTTTTGTCATTTACTCAGAACCAAGTCAAATGGGATAAAGCTCATAAAACCTTCCTAAAGAGGGAAATTGGGCTAGAGCTTTGGGTTAGGGGAGAGCCTCCAAAGTCCTTTCCAACCATTATTTAACATAAAAACTTTATGAAAAGAGGGGGGGTCATAGAATCCTTAGCCCCTATCCATCTACAGTTTATACGTTCAGGTATCACTCATTTTAGAGAGSTTAAGGAAGAAGATATTTATGCTTCTAAACTGAGATGGGATGCATCCTCCAGTGAAGTAAAGAGTAGGGAACCCTTTGGGTACATGAATTTATCTGCAACTACCTTCAGAATAGAAAGGTATTCTAGATTTCTCCAAGAGGAAGGGCCTTCTTGGATTGGGTGCATATATAACCCCCCTATCATCTAGTTTCCTCCAGAAAGTTACCAAGAAGATTATCAAATTAACAAGAAAAGGGAGGATGTTTCTTTTGGAGAACTCAAAAGAAGTAATGGGTTCAGGAGGCCAGGTGAACCAACCTTTCCACCTTACAACATTATTGCTTTACATGTAAGATCTCAACTTGCATGAGGACATGGAAGAAGGTAAGTTGGGGGGTATGTTAGGTTATGAAAAAGGTATAAATATCTTCCTTTTTCCCACATTTCATGATATCATCTTGATTGAATTTCCGGTTACTTAGGAGAAAATAGAATAGAAAATGAATAATATAATATTTAGCGTTATTGTTGAAGTTAGATTACATAGATACTAAAATATGATTGGAATTGTCTGGTTTTAATACATGATTGATTAAATTATTGTCAAACCCAAGATAGCAAAGGAAATCTTGAATATGCACAAGCTCGTAGAGGTTGAGGACCGTATGGCACGAGGCAGTCTTGAAGATGATTGAGTTTCTTATATTTGTAACTTTATAATAGTAAAGAAATCCTGAGGATCTCTCGATCCTCAGGATAGCTTAATTTACCTAGATTGTTGTAATATATAAGGGGTAAATAGATACTGAAAAGATATAGAAGAATTGCATCCAAGAACTCGGAACTTAGAATTGCTCTGCGTTAGCAGTTTTTGTAAAATGTTGTACCAACTATGAAATCAATAAAAGTTTTGAGTAGTTTTACCATTTCTATATACTGAATTTCAAATAGCAGTGCTTTTAAGGACCAAGGGCCTAGTCTGAAGGAGCTACTATTCGACATGTAATTGTATCAGTTCAATTTATGTTTTTTGATTCGATTCTCTTTTACATTAGTTAAATGAATGCATAAGCATGTTGATGATTTCATGTCAATTGCAAGAGATAGATATTTCCTGAAGCATTAGTTGTTGTTCCTTTCAATAAAAGTATGATTGTTGTCGCTTTTCGATTAGATTCCAGTCTCTGTTTCTTTGCATAGATAGAGTAATTCGCCTTTTTCCTTTCCAGCACTTTGATTCATAATAATAGTCAATTCTGCAAGTCTTTATTTAGATTCAATTATTTCTCTTAAAATGAATTCAATAGATTAATTAGTTCCTTTCCATTGCACAACTTTATATTTCAATTCCTAGAATCTTTAATGAATGTTTGAGGAACTTGATTGTTGATAAACTCAGATTTGCTTTAACTACACTATTTTAGCCTCTACAAGCTATCTGCATAGACTTTGTCAATATTCTTGAGATAAAAGACGAATCCTCAGGTTGATAAATTAATGTTAAACTAAGCTTGTTTTTAGACATCTTTAGAGCCCAAAAAAGCCCTTGCGCGAAAAAGGAATGAAATTATGGACAACTTTGTGCAGATCCTTCGATGACTGCCCACAGAAGAAGCATATTCATCAAGAGGCCATGCAACCCCCTTCAAGGTATAGGTAAATTTTTATATTCCATTATCTGAAGGACTGATAGATGCAGATGTTGTAGATAAATGGTTGAATTTTCTCAAAGCGTATTTTTTGGTCCACAATTTTTCTGATAGGGAAAAGATTACTTTTTCACTCCTCAAGACCATCCCCCATGTTAAGGAATAGTGGGACACTTACTCTTAGAAAAGGGCCATAAAGGAATTTGCAATATTTGTGGTTTCCCCTACATGGGATTCCTTCTGAGATGCCATTAAAGAACATTACTACCCTGTTGGAAGATACGAGGACCGATACACTAGATGGACCACCCTGCGTCAAGAAAGGGACCAGAAAAGACTAGATTTCACTAAGATTGTCCATACCCTGGGCACCAAGTTAGGTATCAATGAATCTGGGCGACATCTCATGCTAAAAAAACGCGAATTTTTTCATAAACACATTCAAACAAAAATGAAGTTTCTTGACAACACCTCATTGGGTACGACTTATAGATATGATGTCAAGATCAAGTAGAAGAGGTGAGAGTTTGGATCGAAAAACTTCTCACGGTCGAAGAAAGGCAAAGGCTATACCATCCCACACAACAAGGGACAGAGAAAATATGGCCACTCCCAGGGTAACCAATCCAAGCCATAAAACAAGAAGGGAAATGAGAAGATGAAGAAGGACATGGGAAAATGGTGTGGATACCATAAAATCCCTTGGCACAACACTGAAGAATACTGCTCCAATAAGTCACTTGTGGTCGAGCTGAAGGATTCTGAGTCATAGGTCGATTCTGATTCCGAATCAAATACATAAGGAGGGAAGTGGATTATTAATGTTGAACCCAATGCCATTGTCGCTACCACCAAATTCCAGCCAAGCGAACCGAAAGAACGAGAGGAAGGGGAATGCCTCTTTCGCTCACAAATGTGGGTAAAGGGGGCTCTTCTTTATTTCATTGTCGATAGTTCCAGTCGGAAGAACCTGATCTCAGTAGAGGTCATCAAGTAGTTGGACCTTCTGACGACACCACACCTGCAACCCTACACCATCGAATGGCTTCTCCAAGGAAGCGATCTTTGTGTTAGACAACAATGTCATTTTCCCTACGATATCAAGCCTTTCAAAGATAAGGTATTGTGAGATATTCCTCCCCTTTAAGTTTGTGATGTTCTTTTAGGAAAAACATATTTGTGGACACTTCATGTTGTGTATGAGTCTAGAGCCTGCAGTGTTATTATTACTTTGGGTAGACAATTGTACAGGATACCATAGGTAATGTCATCTACCTTTATTTCTTTAATCTCTGCTAAGAAATGTAGTAAGGTTATTTCATAGACTGTGAAGTTATTCTTCTTTGTGATCCATGCTCATAGTAAGAAGAAGGTCACCGCCACATCTGTGGCGTCCACACAGAGCCTCTCTTTGCAGCATAAGCAAGTGGATAGGATTGTGTAAGAATACAAAGAAATATTCTCCTCACCAAGAGGGGTAATTGATCTAACCTCTGGTGCACCTCTTCCTAATGGACGAGTCTATCGTCGCTCGCTGATGGAAAATGATGAAATCAAGCATCATATTCAAGAGCTTCTTCAAAAGGGTCACATAAAACCCAACTCCTCCCCTAGTGGAAGCCTGATTGTACTAGTGCAGAAGAAGGACGTGACCTAGTGGCTCTGCATTGATTACAGAGCATTAAACAAAATCACAGTCAGAAACCAGTACCCAATTCTCGAGATTGATGACCTTCTTGACCAAATCAAGGGGGAAAAGTTCGTTAGCAAGATTGACCTAAAGTATGGCTACCACCAGGTTCCCATCGAACCAACTGATGTCTGGAAGACAAATTTCAAATCTAATTAAGGTCTCTTAGAATGCTTGGTCATGCCCTTTTGCCTAACAAATGCACCAACTACTTTCATGAAGTTGATGGATGATGTATTGAGACCCTTCACCAACTTTTTTGCCGTGGTATATTTGGATGACATCCTCATCTTCAGTAGAACATGGGAGGAGCACATGCGGCATATTCAACAATTTTTTAGCACTCTACGGAAACATAAGATAAATTCCAACTTGGAAAAATGTTCCTTTGTCATGAACATGGTCCAATACTTTGGCTACATTTTTTATGAGCATGGGGTACATGTTGATCCCACTAATATCCAAGTCATTCGTGATTGTCCAGCCCCGACCACACTAACCGAGCTTTGAATCTTATTGGGACTGGACAACTTCTATAGACAGTTCATGTTGGGATTCTCCCATACTGCATGGGCCCTCACCCACGTGACCAAGGGTGGTGGTAGGGAAAATTTCATGTGGGGGAAGGAACAACAACGAGCATTTGATGATATGAAGCATCATTTGTGCCCGACTCCCGTACTCTACTTGCTCGATCTTTCACAACCATTAGAGATTGAGACTGATGCATATGAATATGTTGTATGTGTAGTTTTCACTCACCATGGTCATCCGATGGCATACCATAGTGAGACACTCTCAGATACTGTTTAGAAATACCCAACCTATGACAAGAAAATAAATTCCATTGTACAATACTTTTGTCAATGGAAACATTACATTATTGGAAAAGAGATGATCATCCACACTGATCACAAGCCTCTTCAATTCATACAGACATAGGAGAAGTTGCAGAACGACCACCATTAGAAGTGGTCCACCTACCTACAACAATTCGATCTCAACATCAAGTATAAGTTAGGGAGAAAAAATTGTGTTGTTGACTTCCTCAGTCAACCTCCCATGGTTGCACTCACCACTGTGCTCCATTCATGTGGACATGAGGCATCTGAATGGCCCAAAATTTATCATCAATATCCAGAATTCTCCACCACATATCATCTCTTGGGTACATGTGCGACTGTCACCGATTTTCACATTCAAGATAGGTTTTTATGCCATGTGGGCCATCTCTGTGTTCATGCAAATGAGTGTTCAAAGCTGATTTGGGAATCCCACTATAGTCAGATGGTAGGATATTTTGGCATGGAGAAAACTGTGGTCATCCTCCATAAACATTTTTACTAGCCAAAACTTTGACAGGACATCAACAAGTATATCATATCTTTCACTATCTGTGACATTGCCAAGCCATCCATCAAGAAGAAAGTCTTATACACCCATATTCCTACCCTCGATAAGCCTTGGAAATCCATCTCGATGGATTACATGTTTGGAATTCCATCCACCAAGAAAGTCAATGATTGTGTATTTGTGGTCGTTGATTGATTTTCGAAGATGGCCATCATCACAACTTGCAAGAAGAAAAGCACAACGACATATATTGCCAAGATATTCTTTGAACGTGTGTGGGACCATTTTGGTATACCACATACCATGATGTTCGACTAAGACAACAGGTTCCTCATCACATTTTGGTTGAGTCTATGGTCACTATTGGACACCAAGCTTACTAAATCCATTGCTTTCCACCCCCAAACAGACAACCAAAAAAAGTTCGTCAATCAGATGATTGGGAACATCCTGCACATGTACAAATCTAAGCATCCTTATACATGGGATGGGAGTCTCCCCTATGTTCAACATAGTTACAACAGGGCCCTCCATAGATCCACCATCCAAATCCCACTTTAGGTGGGATTGGGATTCCAACCCTTGGGTCCCATTGATGTTTCACTACCTCTAAAAACCACACAGACAAAATCTTCAGATGTTAAGTCTAAGACTGACAAATCCACCAGATTCATTGAGTGGATTCAACACATATTCCAATAGGTCCATGATATTTTTCATAAATTCAATACTAAGTACAAGAAATTCCATGATCAATGTAGGGTATCGCACCAATTTCAGGTTGGAGACAAGGTATCATTACACTTACATAAGTTTTGTCTTACAGGGCCCCATCGAAAGCTCCAACCACTCGCTATCAGCCTTACACCATCACTAAGGTTGCGGGGAGCAATGATTTTGAGCTCAAAACTCCACTCTTCCTTGCTTGCACCCAATGTTCAATGTGGACCTCCTTTGGCCATATTTTCCACCATTATTGGACACCTCAGTGATCACAGAACAACTGACACCAATAGAGCTCAACCATGACTACATAGAACAAGCATCCAATGATCAAATAGTTGGCACATAGGTCAAGGGCACTCGCCAGCAGGGGATCCAACTTTTTTGGGTTGTCAAGGCAACACAGCTCCACCACTAAGGAAAGTGGCTCACCTGGGGCCAAATTCAACAAAAGTTTCCTCACTTGATGGGGGAAATAAATGCAATGGATACCATTTCTTCCTAAGGGGGGAGGACCGATCTAGGTTGATATTGGTGGCTACCCACCTATTCCAACTGGCCCCTCTTGGCAGTTCTTAGTTCAACACATTCTTATGTACTTCTTTGTAATTGTGGGTTATACACTTATTGGGTTGTCTAAAGCCCTACACATCTTCTAGGTGGATATTGGTGGCCTCCCACTTAATCCAACTGACTTATTTTGTATGTCTTCATGTCAACACATATTTTTGTACTTCCAGGGCCATTTTGGGGACCTAAACAATGCTTTTTTAGCTCACCATAGTCAAACTGTAGAAAGAGTCACAGTTTGATGACATAATGTGTAGTTCTCAAAAAACAATTCCAACGGGCTATCACGCACCTAAAATGAAGGTCATATGAAAAAAATACGACCCTAGGAAGTTGAGGTACCAACCTACCCATAGGGGCCCACATAACTTTTGGCGTTTCATATCCTAGGATTAGTTTTTTGGATGTCTAGGGTTTTGGAATTCATGAGTAATGTTAAAAAGGCCTCTGGAGCCTCATTGTAATCATTTTTCTCAGACATATGTGTGTAGCAGCCACATCTCTTCTCATAGATAACTACCGCCATTTGAGCAAGTGTTTCAGTTCAACAGTTTTACAATTTCATCCTATTTCATTTATTCAATAGAAGATATTGTTCACTGGATACATGTGTTGTTCTTCATATATCTATGTTTATTGTATTCATTATGTTAATCAGTTCGTTCCGCTCCTAAATCTGGATCATTGGTTTTGATAATTATCTTTCAAAAAATCTTACCATGCAATAACCCTTACAAATTGGATCTATCTAACATTTACCTACAATGTATAAATCTCAGATAATAATATTAACCCAACTACTTACATAGGTTAACAAGATTAACCTACCTACTCACATAGGTTAACATGATTGAAAGAAATTTGATTCCAAGACATTTCAAATAGATGGCATCCTACATGCCTGTAAGATGCCATATTTGCCCAAAGGGGCGTGTAAATATCTGTATGTAAATATTTCAAGTAGAAATGAAAGATACATTTTGTATTGCCTCCAAGGCATAAAAATAATGCTCATATCAAGCATTTCAAGAGTCTAGTTTTAAGCAAGACTTGGAAGTTTGGAACCACATTGTTGTGGAAGATCATGGAATTTTGTGTCAACAACACTACCCAAGATATAAGACAACGATGAGCCCTATGSTCTGTTAAGGATTTTTCCTCCCACCATTGTTTGAATAAATATTGGAGGAAACTATTGGATACACTCTAACATTTTACCAACTTTACAATTATGGAAAGAAAGAGGAGGATCTAGTCAAATAAATWAAATATCCCAAGGAATTTTTGGTAAGTTCATTGGAAATAATGTAAAAATAGACCCCATTGAAGTATCCTTCCATCATTCAATAGTCACTGGAACCAACCAATCAAGCTGCACTTACTCAGTTATTCAGTCATTGTGGATGTACTATTTTCTAGATAGTATTTCTTTGTTTAATTGTCCAATTTGTATGGATGAATGGTATACATAAGATGTAAAAGAGAATGAGATATTGTAACTCCATAATTTTATTCTTTTTATAAATTGAGGGAAGACACAATATTTATATGGTTCTCACTTTTGACAAGGGGCATCTCTTTGCAAGGCTCACTTATAATCGGGGTCATTGCCTTTGGTAGACTGATGCAAAATTGTAGTCACTAGTATTCCATTAGTGTACAACTAAATGTTAACTCCCCCCTTCTCTTATTGTAACTAGACATCATTGGCATGAAAGGAGAATTTTTATTTGGGCGTTAGTGTATAACTGTAATTTTGGATTTGATTGGTATCTTCTACAAGGTTTTTTCTTCATTTCTTCCATATTTATATGTTATTATCTACTTATGTACTATACAATGTCTTTAAAGATTCTAGTTTAGTCAGAACTCGTCATGCACAAGGATTATATCTGGGATAAGGGTTATCTTGTTGATTAAGGTTGGTTGTCATTGATGTCAAACCTTGAAGAAAGCCCCGTAGCACAAAGGTTTGGGCAATGGACCCAATATTGTTTGATGTAAATATGACTCATTATTGTTTTGTCATTGTAGTGTACCAATTGCTCTGATACCAATTTGTAGTGTACCCTTCATTACCCAGGTTCACCCAACCTCTCGGTTTACCATTCATTACATGGATTTAAAAACAAATGCATTTAACCAGAATTAAACACACTTAATTCTCAGAGTAAAACATATCGGTACTGCTATAATTAAATCAGTCATGGCATTCAGCAGACACTTCATTTACACACAGCGGAAAACATGATAATATATACAGCACAGTCGTGCCAAAACATGTTCAAAACATAATTCAGAATACTTATCTTTTATCAGCTGTAGAAATCACCAACCAAGTGCAGGCCTTCCACGAACCT